>JABUQX010028859.1:40000-42284 GCA_015478945.1 Trachelipus rathkii
ATGTACATTTTTTTATTTAGATCATCTGTTTGTATACTAACCGTTTTACCGCCGTTCACGGGAAGAAAATTCATTTTTTTTTGGCAAATTTATTTAATATTTTCATGTGAATGGCGGCAAAACTGAACCTTACAGACAAAGACCAACATGATTTTTTGATTCAGCGCAACAAAATGCATAAGAAACAAAGATCGGATCAAATTAACAAAGATTTGTGTTCACCAGTGTAATTAATATCTATGATTGTGAAAACGAATTATTTGTTGTTGTTTTTTTTTTATTTTTTTTTAAGATTTTCATCAACTGTAATTTAAATACTTTTAATAACCCTTTCTGCACATTTCAATACAAAAATTAAAAACCTTTTTTTGTTGTTGTTGTTTTTTTTTAAAATCTTTAATCCCATAGAAAATATTTAAATATCCCTTCACTCTTCCATTCCTCTTATACTTTTTATTACTTTCTCTTATTTATTCATATTTATTTCAATAGAATAAGAGAGAGAAGAAAGAAGGAGAAAGAATTAATCACTCTTAGGAAAAAAAAATTAATAATAAAAACTTTCTCATATTTTATTAATTTGTTTTGGCTTCCGTCCATAAAAGCACTTGAGACCTAAACGATCGAAGGAGAGAGAGAAAAAGAGAAAGAGAGAGGGGAAAAAAATCAGAAAATCGAAAATCTTAATAAATAAGCACATGCAACACACACATATACTCACACCCGCATACACACTTAACAAATACACACACACACAACACACACACACAACACACCACACACACACACAACACACACACACACAACACACAAACACACACACACACACACATTTAAAGCTTAAATATAAAATTTATTTTATTTTAAATCGAAAATAATAATAATAATAATAATAATAATAATAATAATAATAATAATAATAATAATAATAATAATAATAATAATAATAATAATAATAATAATAATAATAATAATAATAATAATAATGGCTTTACAAATATTTGTTTGTTTTAGAAATTGTTGTTTTACTTCTGGGTACATAAATATATAATAAATATTAGTTCTTTTGGTAGTCTCATGGTACCTCCGCATGTAACGTCCGGTCATGCTTATATATGTTCAATTTAATATATATATATTATATATATATAATATAATATAGTATAATATATATATGAATATTATATATATATATATATATATATATATATATGGACAGAAGTATTACGATATTAATCTTTTTACAAAGTTAATTTTCTAATTTTTATTTAATTTTAAGGAAGTTAATATAAAAGTAAATTAAAAAAAATAGAGGGATAGTGTATTGAAATGTAATTGTTGAAAAATATATTATACTATTTGTAGGTCTTACTTTACACTGCGGAATGAAAATTTTACCGACTTTATCCAATGGTGTCTTTTAGTGTTAACGTGAAAGCTCTTTGAGTAGGATGTCGTTTACTTTATTTTCTCGAAAATGCAGTTTTTTTTAAATGGAAAATTATATACTTATACTGTATTACCATAGGAGAGTGGCGAAAATGACCAAAGAAAGTGTCAATACTTTAAGCGTATCAAAAAGTGATGAATGAAAAGTTGTTAAATAGTGTTATAAGTTGTTAATTATAAATTGTTACGAATCTGCCCCAAAAAAAAGTTTTTCGACGCAATTGAAACAACGACAAGGAAAGGTAATTTTTTTATTTATATTATTGACCTTCTATTTTTTAATTCTTTACCCCAAAAAAAAATATGGCTACGATGTATCTCATTTGGAACAAAATAAATTTGCTAGTTGTAATAAGTTATTAAGGTTCGTTATATATATATATATATATATAGTTTATATATATATAAGTTATATATAATATATATATATATATATTATATATATATATATATAATATAATATATACTATATATATATATAATTATAATAGTATATATATATATATTATCATATAATTATAAAATAATATAATATATATATATATTTATAATATACTCATATATATATATATATATTATAATATATATAAATATATTATATATATATAATATATTATAATATATATATATTATATAATACATCACACCACATATTATAAAGTATTACACGGCAAAGCAGGGGGCTCGAGCCGCGGGAAAAGAGGGGAGGACGTTTTCCATACCCCGTAGGGGAGGGACGGAGGAAGCCCCGCGACACCAAATTACCAAAGAGCGGGTGTTCGGGAGACCCTCCCCGGAGGAGGAAAGAGTCTACCTTGTCATCCCGGAAGGCTGA
>JABUQX010028860.1:0-12500 GCA_015478945.1 Trachelipus rathkii
GACTCATCTGCTTCTCTCTCTCCCCTCCTCTCTCTCTCTCTCTCCCTCTCTCTCTCTCTCCTTCTTCTTCCACCATCTCTCTTCATCTCTCTCCTTCATTTCTCTCCTCTCTCTCTCTCTCTCTCTCATCTCTCTTCTCTCTTATCTCCCTCCTCTCTCATCTCTCTACTCTATCTCTCATCTCTCTCTCCTCTCTCTCTCCTCTCTCTCTCTCTCTCTCTCTCTCTCTGCTCTCTCTCTCTCCTCTCTCTCTCTCTTTCTCTCTCTACTCTCTCTCTCTCTCTCACTCCTCTCATTCTCTCTCTCTCTCTCTCTCTCTTCTCTCTCTCTCTCTCTCTTCTCTCTCTCTCTCTCTCTCTCTCTTCTCTCCTCTCTCTCTCTCTCTCTCTATATATATTAATATATATTATATATATAATATATATATATTATTTTTATTTATATATATATATATATATAGATATATAAATATATATATTATTATATAACTTATATATATATATATTATATATATATTATATATATATATAAAATTAATATATATACTATATATAATATTTATATATATTATATACTATATATATATATATTTATATATATATATATATATATAATATTAATTATTATATGCCTAGATAATATATATATATATATATATATATATATTATAATATATAATATATATATAATTATTTATATATATATATATATTAATATATATATATATAATAATTAATAAATAATATATTTATGTATATATATATATAATATATATATATATATATATATATATATATATATATATATATATAATATATATATATATATATATATATATATATATATATATATATATATATTTTATAGAATATATATATATAATATATATATCATTCACATTCACCCAACCTTCTCTATACCAGGTACTGGGTAAGGTGCGGAACATCATCGGAAACAGAAAAGTAGTAGAAGAATATGACGAAAGAAAGAGAATGGACCCTCATTATGGCATCTCGTTAATGTAGGGTTCATCCTTTGGCCCAGGTGGGCCACAATCATAACCCTTCACAAACCCAGCCATTCACTCCTATTATGCACCTTTCCTCTCGCCCCTGTCAAACTCACATTGCTTCGGTCTCCCAGCCTGTCGATTCCCAGCACACTCACCACTATAAATCCGCTTAACCAACCGACTATCATCCATGCTTTCCATATGACCAAACGATCTCAATGTACTTTTGTTTATTCTCTCATTTACGTTCTTCTTCACACCACACAACTCTCTAATACGTTCATTTTCATTTTATCAATTTTTCTCACACCTAACGCACCCCTAAGATTGTCCATCTGAACACTTTGTACCTAAGATCTATGCCTTTATTCCAGACCTAGTTTCATTACTGAATATAACACAGGTAACAACATACCCTCATGCAAAACCCTAGCGCACTCAAGACTTAGTCCCTTCAAATTCACCAAGGTTTTAATTGCATCAGCCACCTTCCTACCATTTACAACTTTCCTACCACACTTTGCATCATCCGCTCCCTTTTTATCCAACATATATAATGGATATTTAAACTTAGATACTTGTTCCAGTTGCTTACAATTTAACATGACCTCACACCGCGGACTCTCCTCTCTCACTACCATAACCTTACTGTTATCTAGATTTACTTTCAAACCCACTCCTTTTTACACACCCTGCCAAACCCCTTTTACTTAATCATCTCAAACTCTCTTCTGATTTCACCACAACAAAGCCAAATCATCGCATTTACAATTAAGCAGAGCACCCTCCACTCTCTTCAATTCTCCATCTTTCTAACACCTTTCCATGCCACCCCACCTCTAATTCTTTCATCACCCCATCCATATACAAATTAAATAACCAAGGAGACATAACACATCCCTGTCTCACTCCTCTATTAATATTAAACCAATCACTTAGGACTCCATTTATTCTTACACTCGCTTCACTATCGTCATACATACTTTTGTTTCCATTCACAAGCCTAGCACCAACCCTATATATCCCTACCACCTGCCTCAGAACTTCCCTATTAATCCTGTCATACGCCTGTTGCAAATCCATAAAACCTAAATACAATATCTTTCTCTTCTCTCTTATTTTCTCAATCATTTGTTCCAATGTAAAAATTTGAACCACACATCCTCAACCACTTTTAAATGCACCTTGTTCTTTACCAATCAGTCCTTTAGTTACTAGACGCACTTTTTCAATCAAAATACCAGCATATATTTTCCCTACAACAGTCAGTAAACTAATTCCCTTATAGTTTTACAGTTTCCTTTATCCCCCTTATCCTTCTGAGAGTTCTTTAAATGTTATCGCCCAGAGTCTCGGAACTATACCCTCCTCCATAAACGCTTTGTTACACAACTTCCACATCCATTCAATCACTATCTCGACACCATTCTTGATCATTTCACCAGTAATTCCATCTATGCCTGCAGATTTACCATTCTTCAACTTTTTCACCCTACCCAATACCTCCTCCCTACTAATTACCTCATCTCCAAAATACCTATTTCTTCTTGCACTACCAAACCAACATACATTCATTGTCACCTCATCATTACTGTCAATGTTATGCAGATTTTCGAAGTGTTCCTTACACACTCTTCTCACTTCCATTTCATCAGTTGCCAAAGCACCATCTTTATTCATTATTCTAAGCAGATTCCCCTTATTCTTAATCTTAACCTTTCGCACTTCCTTCCAGAAAAGTTTCCTATTCCCTTGTAAGTTCCCATTCATCCTTCTTCTAAACTATTTATTTACCTCATTTTTTCTCCTACGTATACAACTTTTAGTCTTAATTTTTTCCTCTTTATATAATTCCAAACATCTTTCTTTTGTGACCTCATAATTTGCTTTTAGGACTTTCAACCACGCCTCTTTTTTACTTTCAACCTCTTGCTTCTCCGCTTCATTCCACCATTCACTATTGAAATTTTTACTTCACACCTTGGAAACCTCATACTTCTCTTGCACTACTAACAAAGGCTTCCTTCATTTGTGCCCAGATTTGTTCAGTTTCATCTTGTTCCCATTCAATTGATTTATTCGAAAGAGTTCTTAAATACTTTTCCTTATCACCTTGTTCACTTAACTTCTCTCTTAATTCTTCCCACTTCCTTCCTTACCTTATATATATATATATATTATATATATATATATATAATATATATATATATATATATATATACTATTATATATTGATATTTTTTATATATATATATATTATATTATGTATATATATAATATATATATATATATATATATATTATATATTTATAAATCTATATAATATAAAATTATATATATATATATATATATATATATATATAATATATATATATATATATATATGTGTGTGTTGTGTGTGTATATAGTATATATTTAACATATAATATTTCTATATTATTATATTAATATATATATAATATATATAATTATATATATATATATATAATATATATATATAATATTATATATACTTCAGCAATTTAAATTTCGATATATCTTGAAGTATAGCATTAAATAAAGTTTCGTTCCCTTTACTTATTTTCTTCCTACGTCATATGAATTCGCAAATATATGAGTCTAGCATATTTCTTATAGTTCCACATGGTTTTTTTATTTCTCATTTTCGAAATAAACCAGGTATTTTCTATATTTTGAGTATGATCTTTCGTAATTTGTTGATGAAGTTTTTGATATGATTGATAGTATAATGTATGTATAATGTATTATGTGGTGAAAATAGGGTTTGCAAGCTACAGTGTTCGTACGTTTATTCCCCGACCCAGATGTTGCTTTAAATGCCCGAGGTTTGGTCATTCACGAAAATACTGTAGAGGACCACATGACATGCCCAGTCTGCGGAGAAGAGTTTCTCATTCCCTGTGAGAGCACATCACACAGTAGACACTGTAGAGAACCCCACAGTGCCTCTTCCTTAAAATGCCGTCTTACCTGTTTGAACAGGAGGTTTGAAGTTTTGCACCATACAAAATGAGCAGGAGAGATTCCATACACCAGCTCGAAGACAAATATCCTACAAGACCAAGGCAATCTTATTCTACAATTGCAGCAGCCCCTTTGCATCCGCGTGTTAATCCACCGGCACAACTCCATTCCAGTAGAACTCCTTCCTCCAATCACAGACTAGAGAGACTCAAGCAGTTATTGTAACCTGCTTGCCTGTATTACATATATTACTGACTATTCAAGTAGTCAAAAGCCATCCCTCAATCCAATCTCCCACCCAAAATGCCGTCAACAATCCTACCCCGACTACTAATTTCCAACTAACCAGCAATGACACTAAGTTGGTTCACCCTCCACATAATTTGGAGAGCATTTCCTGCCAAGAAACTCTGCCCCATACCCTCCCGATGTGTTGACCAAACTCACTTAAGGGATCTACGTCTTTATCCCCTAATCCCCAACTTCTGAAAAAGATGTCCCTAAGCAGAACCAAAAGATTAAGCACCAAGGCAAAGATTATTCGCTAAAATATAAAATATCCGAATTTCTAAAGCAGAACACACCAACCCCAGATGTAAAAATGCGACTCAGAAGAGATCTCGCCATAAGTCTGTTCCTGAGACAAAAGCATTGACATCAATAGATTGTACCCAGGCAACCACAGCTGTCGAACAACCCATCAATCAACCCTCTGATAGCTTGCTGAATTATTTCAGCTCTTCTGAATCATCCTATAACTTTTTTCCGAACTCCCTAAAGGGTTCTATGCCTTAGCGGAGGAAATGGATTATAGTTCTCAAATAGAGCTTGATGTGACGACCCACTCTCTTTCTAATGCTTCCTGCGCTTCCGAGAGAGGTGAATAGAAAACATTTATGCGCAAACACCGAAAACGCTCTAAGGTCTCCCATCTTAACTCAAATTGTCAAGTCTCCTAAAATCACCCACCTGATGACTCACTAAAAAATCTCCATCATTAGACTTTTCGCAACCCAACGGATCTTATATCGGATCCCAATATCGCAACTCCAGCACCCTCTCAAAAAGATGACACTTTTCCTGTGAAACCTTCCTCCCCTCATTTTCATGGAAACATCCCCGTTATCTCGACACATTTCTGAATCTGCTTGCTCGGCAGATACTGATATCGCTCCCATTCCTAAACATGAGCACTCTTGTAACTGGTTGCTCTTTCCAACGACCAACCAAGTCCACATAATAATAAGGACTTTATTGAACTCAATTTTCTTCCCATTCATGGAGAGGTCACTCCACCAAAAACCACAAAAAACTCCCCCCAAAATCTATTCTTCGATCTATTTTTGGAAATCTCCAAAATAATTGCTCCTCCTCGTCAGGACCCACGCCTCAGCCTTTCCTCCCATCTGTATCCACCTCCAACATTACCCCTTGAAACATAGAGACAATTGTCTCAAAAAGACTATCCTCATAATATTCATAACAACACAGCATGGCCACCTTCCTTCAATGGAATTGTCGTGGCTACTACTCTAATTTTTGAAGAGCTTGTTCAACTAATAAACATATGCACACCAAAGTGCATATGTTTGCAGAAACTTCAACTATGTTATTGCAACTTCTAACAGGTCGAATATAAATCGCTGCTAAGAGGTGACAATGATAGAGGAGGCGCAGAAATTCTGATTCATAAGTCTGTCCTCTATTCTCCAGTCCCTCTTCGAACTAGACTTCATGCAGTGGCAGCACTATCCATTTGTCCACCGATCTCACTGTCTGTTCGATCTACTCGGCTCCCAGTAGTGAGTTTACGAAAGCCGACTTAACCGACCTTTTTAAGAAGATCCTCACTCCGGTTGTTATACTGGGAGGCATCAATCTTCGCCATTCTTTATGGGGCGACTCTGTCACCTCGTCTAAATCTAAGACCCTTGTTGATATCCTAACCAACTTTTCCATGGGATGTCTTAACACAGGACTCCATAAATGTGAACGTTTAGATACATACTTTTCATCCTGTTTAGATATTTCCTTTTGTTCCCATTCTCTTATGGATCGCTTCACCTGGTACAGCTTTGATTACTTATGTAGCAGTGATCAAACATGTAAACAATAAGGCAGTGACAAAACACGTAAACAATACTTTCGAACTTATACTTTGACTGTCAACCTCACAACTGCCCTTTCTTCAGTGTGGAAAGTTGCACAGAAAACGTCTCGCCGCTCCAACAACTCTTCACCCACAGTCCACCGTTATGGGCCTGACGTAACCGATATAATCTCTGATCCAGCAGCTGTTGCAGATGCATTAGGTTATGTTTTTTTTAATCACTCGAGCTCTTCCCGCTTTCCCGAAGCCTCTCAAACACTGAGGATTAACACTGCACCGCCAGACTTTTCAACAGCGAAAGGTGAAAATCATACCTATAACCATCCTTTTACACTTGCAGAGTATCAAACTGCACTGGCGAACAGCAAAGACGGTGTTCTTGGCCCAGACATAATTTCGCACATAATGCTCCGTCATATTCACCCCTCTGAATCAGCGTTCTTGATGGATCTGTAGAACAAAATCTGGATCGAATCCTCTTTTTCATCTATTTGGACTACAGCTTTTGTAATCCCTATTCCCAAACCTGGGAAAGATCCAAAGTTGTCGGGAAAACAAAGACCAATTTTGCTGACCTGCCATACTTGCAAATTAATGGAGAAAATGGTTTCAGGCCGCATCTCCATACTGGAGAGCCGCCAGACTTTTTAAACTTCCAGTTTAGTTTCTTCAGAAATCGTTCGACCGCGGATCCCATGTTAAAATTGGACCATGACATCCGGTAAGCCTTTCCAACTCGTAGGATAGTTCTTGGTGTCTTTTTTGACCTTGAAAAAGCTTTTGACACAACATGGAGAACTAGGGTTCTCCGTAAACTAAACTCCACTACCTCGGTTTCAGAGGACAACTCCCTTTCTTTATTAAAGGCCTTCTGCCAAATAGATCCATCCAGGCTCGGTGCTCTTCTGTTCTATCACTCCACTTTACTCTTGATGAAGGCATTTCACAGGGCAGTGTTCTAGGTGTATTATTGTTTGCTCTCGTATTCAATGACATAGTTACCTCTATCCCAGCGACGGTCAATTTTTCTCCCTATGTTTATGACCTGGCGCTATAGATTATCGGTACCAGGCTGCCATTTCTTGAACGGCAACTCCAACTAGCTATTGAGAATATTTCACAATGAGGTGACTCCCATGGCCTCCATTTCTCACCCACCTAAACCTCAGCAGACTATTTAGGAAAGAAAGGAGTTGAAAAACCTGCCACCTTCCTCCCACGAACCTAACCTTATTTGGTTCATCCATTCCTGTAACTCCACAAATCAATTTTTTAGGACTCATTCTAGATGACTACCTAATGTCCGCACTGCGCACTAAACTCCTGAAAACGAATTGTCATCGCGTGTTTGACCTATAACATCATCTCACCTCAAAATCTGTGCAAATCCCACTTCTTCTCTACATCGCCCTAATCCGGTCGAAATGACTGCATAGTATATGGTCAGGCTTCCCCAACTCTTCTATATCTGTTGGATCCCATCCAAAATGAGGCGATCCCTATCTCAACAGGAGCCTTCCGATCGTGCCCCAGGTGAGCCTTGAAGTTGAACTCGATGTGATGCTACTCTCCCTCCGCTTTCAAACTCCAATACCGTCTGCTCTGACACCGATTCTGAGAGAGATACCTCAGAAAACTCTTTACTGGCCATTTGCAAACAAGTTTATAACATTCTTAACTTCCTCAAGCAAAAGGTGTTGCCTTTTTCCTATGGCTATTTCCTGCTCCCATCATCTGCCTGTTCTCTCTCTCTCTCTCTCTCTCTCTCTCTCTCCTCTCTCTCTCTCTCTCTCTCTCTCTCTCTTCTCTCTCTCTCTCTCTCTCTCTCTCTCTCTCTCTCTCTCTCTCTCTCTCTCTCTCTCTCTAAATCTAGCCACCCTGCTGCCTTGTTAAGAATATTGTTTTTGTCTCATTCCACATTTCACAGTGGATTTTTTCCAGTGTCTACTGATGGCTTTTAAACAAGGGATAGTGTGGGTGCGTCTGCTGTCATTCCTCACCACAACCTCTCCCATACCCCCCTTATGCTTCAATTTTTACGGCAGAATTAATGGCTATAATGATCGCCCTCTCTCGAATTTTATTCCTTTACCAAGATCGCTCTTATGTCATTTATTTAGATTCGCTCAGCGCCCTACAGGCTCGTTAATCTACCTATTCTAAAAACACAATGGTATCCGTTGTACTACAATTTCTTCGGCTGCTCAATTCTCGTAAGAAACAAATTACACTATGTTGAATCCCCTCTCACGTAGGGGTGACTGGCAACGAAATCGCTGATGGAGAAGCCAGAATGGCCGCCTCCTCTTTCCGTAGCTGTTTTAGGTACCTCCCGGATGTCATTCGACAAGGTTGTCCCCATCCAATTATTATTACCCTGCTCTCTGACAAGGCTTCCGGTCTTAAGGAGATGCTGGGAGAGCTGTAGCGGATTTTACTATAAGAAATAAAAGCCAGAAATTAGGTAAGTTGGTCTTCCTCTCATCGGCGAAATCGCTTGCACAAGGTGATACTTGCACGCCTCCGCATTGGCCATACCAATATCACTCAATAAAATCCCATTTGCAAATTTTGCCGTCGCCATGCCCTGCAATCTATTCACCATATATTTATTGATTACCCTCAACTGGACCCCATTCGCTGTCGTATTTTCCTAAATCTATGGTCATAAAACTAAAAGTTATGTCCAATTATAAACCTTGTTCTAATTCTCCACACTTTAATAGTATACTATTTTAACTTCAAGAACTGAAATAATTCTTCGGTATAATATATGTAATATTAGGACTATATATAATGAAAGGACATCTTTCTTTTTTATTCAATTTTTTTTAACTGAATCCTCATTTCGCCATCTAAATTTTCTTTTATGACTTTCAAAATAAGTATCAGCCAGGAACACCCAATGGAAGAATAATCAACCCATTGTGGGTCGTCTTGTGGACCATGGTGGTCTGTACATTTTAAAACTCTTCTCTCTCTCTCTCTCTCCTAATATATTATATATATAGATAATTATATATATATAATATATATAATATATCTAATATATATATATATATTATATATTATATATTATATATATATATATTATATACTATATAATATATATAAACAACACCTCCGATGGGAGTGTAGCCCTAAAATTGGTTCCAAAAGAAAAAATAATTACTTAACATATACCCTATGATAGTCCATACTCCCGAAGAGGGGATGTAGTTTTCTTAAAGTGGAGACCTTCGCTACTCCACCACCGAAAGTTGAAAACACGCACACACTCACACACCACACACACACACACACACACACACCACACACACACACCACACACACATTACACCCACACACACAAACACACACCACACACACACACAACACGCACACATACACACACACACACAACACGACACATACACACACATATTATAATATAATATATATATATATAATAATATATATATTATATATATATATATATATATATATATATATTATTATATATATATAAATATATATAATATATATATTATATAATATATAATATATATATATACATTATATATATATATATAATTTAATTATATATTATATAGTATATATATATATATATATATTATATTACTATAATATATATATATATATATATAAATTTATATATATTATATATAACGATTTCTCTTTTTAAGGTGCACTACCACATATAATCTCACTCCAATTAATATGATTATATAAAAAATTTAAAACTGCTATATTTAAAGTAATTTAAAGAAAGTTAGGGAGATATTTGAATTGAACTAAGTATCAATCAACTGGCATTTGCGTTATTTATAGTGCAGTTGATTTTAACTTAGCTTTAATTTGAAATATCCCTATACTTTCCTTTAATACTAGTGTTTTTTTAAATTTTTATATAATCTATATATATATATATATTCATATATATATATATATACTTTTATATATATATATATATATTAATATATATAATATATTATATATATTATATATATATATTATAATTATATATTATATCTGACAACTGTCTCCCAGTTGCCTTCCTGTATGCGAGTCCCTCAGCAGCCACTGTCGCCGCGTGTGTGACATATATAGATATATATTGTTATATTAGACTCTCTATTTGTTCGACCATAACTGGCCGCACAGATTATTAAATATACAGTCGTTGAAAATATTATTATTATTATTATATATTCATTATTATTATTATATTATATTTTATTATATTATTATTATTAGTAGTAGTGTAGTTATAGTAGTGTAGTTAGTAGTAGTAGGTATAGTAGTAGTAGTAGTAGTAGTAGTAGTAGTAGTAGTAGTAGTAGTAGTAGTAGTAGTTACCTAGAATTAAATATTGATGATGGCAACTATCGGCTAATGACTTCTTTCATTTTCGTAATAAGGGTAGGTAGTATTACAATCCATTAGTATTAACCTGAGCCACCCCAACCTAAACAGCATTCCCTCTAACATATTATACTATCCTATCATAATTTTACTACTTTCTTTTTAATTTTATATTTCGTTTTCCTTTTAACCTTAAATTCCTTCATTTATTTATATTTTACAATTTTTTTCATGTATAAATTTTATACTTTTTTCTTTGCAAAAGTTAAAAAAAAAAAAAAGTTCTTCATGTTATTTTTTCATTTTGCGGTGTTTATTTTAATTTTTTTTATTTGAAAATTTTAATTTTTTTCATTATTTTAATTTCTTTTTAATTTTTTTTTGTTTTGTATTTTAAATTTTTATTCTTCAGATGTTTAATTTTTGTGTTTTATTAAATTTTTTTTATGTCTGTTACATAAAAATATTGCTTTATCACTTAATAACAGGCATTCTCCTCTCTCCAAAATATGTAAAACTTCTGTAACTCAGAAAATTTAATCATTAATTAAATGATTTAATGATTTGATTTACATACATGAAAATTTATGCCTATTACTGCATAAACACTTATTCACAATTCACAATTTTTTCATTATTATTCGCATTCACGTCAGGGATTTAACATATCATTTAATTTTGTTTTATATTATTTATAAGTTTCATTTTATATTTATTTTGTTTTTATTTTATTTTTATTTTCTTTTCTGTGACATTTTTTTAATAGTTTTTATTATAACGTTTTCCTTTTTAAGGGCATTTTAATTTTATTTTTGCTTTTTTTTTGTTTTGTTTTTACGTAAAAATATCTCTTAATCACTTAATCACATACATACCCCCTCCCCTCCCACCCCTACGCATTATTTGGGTATAATTTAATGATTAAATGATTTAGTGATTTGAAAGAAAACCCACCCCTTTCCATACGCAACTATCTATTCACAATTTTCAACATTGAGTGCATAATGTTATAACATTTATTTAAAAATAATGCTTTTTTTTGTATTAGGGTGTATCATATGTGTGAAGAGAAAAATTAAAACAAGTTTTCATTTTAAGCCTTTTATTACATAATCACTAACTACATAATCATTTGGATACTAATATTTAACATTAAATATGCTGACAGGTTTATTAAAAGATGCATTAATTTACAAGCCGATGATGAAATAAATACAGTACTAATCATTAAATTAGAAGTTAATTATGGTAAGCAGAAAAATAACAGGCGTAAGATCTAAGCGTATAAAATTACTATTTTTCAGCGTATGACTCTAGATAAACTCTTTCGTCTATCATCGCATATTACGATTAGCTGTAAATCCAAAAACTTCGCTGAACATAAGACTAGTGATGTTTTACAAGCGTCATTCATAATTAGTCTGTGTGGCTGACCATTATTATGCAGACTGATCCCTCTAAGCCCGAAATGGTAACCTTAAATACAGAATTTTTATATATGATATTTTTGCGATACCTCGGTTCACAATTTCAATTATTACTTTCTGAGGTTAAGCTGGCAATTAACGATATTAGGGCCATTAATCTGATTAATTCCTGCGTACAGTTTAAAAGTTATTAGTTTCAATTTTTTATGGGTATATTTAGCTTAGTGGTTAGGAAAACAATTTTCGATTTATTTATGCCTCTGGGCGTAATTTCACTTAACGTACCTAATAAAACTTCCTAGTACACAATATTTACCATTGAGTAAGACACATCTGATTCGATTAGTATTTATATAAGCAGACATGAAGGTAATTAATATCCAATTCACTAACGAGGACTTTAGTGTTTGCAAAAGAGAACTCCGGATAAATTATAAGAAAGAGAAGAGTTTTCAGGGGTTCTTCAAGATTGTAGCGTGGGATCGAACCTAGGGATACTCTCTGAGAAGGTGAAACGCTAAAAAATAGAATCAGATGGCAATGGAGTGAAGAGGGATGTACCAGTCAAACCTAACACTCCATGGGTTATGTCCAATGGAAG
>JABUQX010028860.1:20000-32500 GCA_015478945.1 Trachelipus rathkii
AGTATAAATCGAAATTTGTGGTTGATCTGAATAATTAATTCTTTTCAGGATAGTAGGAGGATGCTTTTGTGGTTTCCTCAGGTCATTCGTTGGGAAAGTGTTGAGATTTTATTTGTTGAGTCATTGATGTCTGGATGCGTGGAATGGAAAACTGAATATGCATCAAACATGAAACCGATGTTTTTAGGTTTGTGAGGACGGATCATTGGGTACTGATGGTACTGATTGGTATTTACTGATGCTTGTCCAATTTGCGGAAGTTGAATGCGGATTTTTCTGGAAATGCTCACATTCTATTTAGACTTTAGATATATTTCTTCTTCTAGGGACTTTACGTATGTTTTTCTTGAGGATTGTGGCTTTTTGAAGAGATTGTGACTGAGATAGAATTGTAATTTTATCTGTGTATGTATTTGTGATGAACGGTTGACGTCTGCAACAACTCCTATAGATCAACTGAAGCAAATCAGAGATAGATACTTTAGATTCCGAAAGATGAAAGTTTTGAAATCAAATCAAAAGTCTCCTTTCAAAATCGAAATCTATCAAAGGTTCTGGTGTTTCAGTATCGCAGTAAAAGATTTACCGAAATACCAAAGATCAGAGAACTAAGAGTCAGAAAAAAGGGAAATATGACGACCAGCTGAGCTTTCCTTATGCTGAAACTGTATAATTGAGGTCAGAGATAAGATTAGAAGAATTGAGATGTTTCCAAATCATTCAGTTTAGAACAGAAAACGAAACAAAACGTTAGAACGAATAGAGGTTGAAGCAATAGGACGTTTGAAGGAACTATTTGGTCGACACAAGTTCAATGTTTAGCAGGAAGAAAAGGGAGAAGTTGAAATGCAGGCATAAAAGAGTCTATCAAGACAGAGAGCAAGCTTTGAAGATCAAGTTTTTGAGAAATCCAGGAAGGAAGCTGTAACGAGTTCGTGCTAAGACAGAGGAGAAATAGCATCTTTAGAACAAATTGCAACGTTTGGTATGAATGAGTTGAAGAAGGGAGTTGAATGATGGGAAGGAAAATATAATTGGAGAAAAAAGTTGTTTGAAGAATTTGACTTTAGAAGAAGATAAAACAGCTGTGGAGCAATGTAATCAAACGAGAAAAGGGAAAAAAATAAGAGGTAAAGTTAGTTAATACTTTTAGTAAAATATAAAATGAGCAAGAAGGCTAGCAAGAAATATTATCAAATTTTCTTCTGAGGGATGTTTTTTTTTTTAGTTTGTTGGAGAATAGTTTACTCAGTTCAGCGAAGAGATAAAAGTAGCATGAGTTTTTGTGTTTTGAAGTCCACGATTATTTCTGATATCAGAGTTAAGCCAAAGTTCATAAGATTTATTTTAAGGGAAAGAAAATGAATGTTCTCCTCCATGTCAGAGAGAAATGTTTTAGTTCTTCATTCAGTTAAGAATGTCAATAGTGAATAGTGGAAAGAGAAAGTGATGCAAGCAGTTAAAAGAAAAAAAAGACGTGGTTGAGTGTGATAAAAGCCAGTAATGAGGTCTGAAAAGAAAGGTGTATGAAAATATATAAGGAAGGAAAAAAGGAAGACTAAAAGTTGCATACGTAGATGGAAAAAAAAGAGTTAAATGAATAGTTTGGAAGGAAAATGAATAAGAACTTACAAGGAAATAGGGTGTTTATGGAATGAATTAAGCAAAGTTAAGAGAGTGAGGGGAATTTTCATAGAATAGTGAATAGGGATGGTATTTTCTTGATTGATGAAATGGATGAGAGGAGAGTGTGGAGGAAACACTATCGAAAATCTGCGTAACAGTGACAGAGATGAAGAAATGATAGTGAACGTGTGTGAGCTTGATGGTGTAAGAAGACATACGTATTTTGGGGATGAGGTAATTAATAGGGAGGAGGTAATAGGAAGAGTGAAAGAGCTGAAGAATAGCAAATCCGCAGGTAAAGATTGAACTAATGGTGAAATGATGAAGAATAGAAGCGAGATTGTGATTGACTGGATATAGAAGTTGTGTAACAAGTGTGTTTGTGGAGGGTATAGTGCCAAAGGATTGGAGGAGAGCAGTAATAGTACCCTTATATAAGGGTAAGGGAGGTAAGGGAAATGCAGGTACTATAGGGGAATTAGTCTATTGAGTTTTGTAGGGAAGATATATATACTGGAATTTTGGTTGAAAAAGTGTGTCGACTGACTAAGGGACTGATTGGCGAAAAACAAGGTACATTTAGAAGTGGTAGAGGATATGTAGATCAAATCTTTACATGGAAACAAGCGATTGAAGAAATGAGAGAGAAGAATAATATAAAATGTATTTAGGTTTTATGGAGTTTTAACAGGCGTAGGACAGATTAATTAATAATAGGGAAGCTCTGTGGCAGATGCTAGTGATATATGGTCTTGGTGGTAGACTTCTGAATTGGATCTCAATGTATGTATGCATGATAATAGTGAAGGGTGTGTAAGAATAGATGAAGTGTAAAGTGAATGGTTTAATTTTAATAGAGATATGTTATGTCTCCATGGTTATTTAGTTTGTATATGCATTGGGTGATTAAAATATTAGAGGTATGGGTGGTAAGGGAAGGTATTAGGCTGATGGAGAATGAAAGATAGTGGAAAATGCCTTGCTTATTGTTCCTTGATGATTTGGTTTTGCTTGGCGAATGTGAAGAAAGTTTAAGAGAAATTAAGATGGGTTTGTCAGGGTGTGTGAAATTAGGAGTTTGAAAGTAAATGTAGATTGGAGTAAGGTGAAGGTAGTGAGTGAGAACAGTCCGAGGTGGGAAATCATGTTGGGTTGTGAGCAATTGGAACATGTATCTGAGTTTAAATATTTAGGCGATATGTGTTGGAAGGAAAAAGGGGTTGGAAAGGCAGAATGCAGAGTGTCAGTAAGAAATATTGTGAACGATAGGAAGGTGGCTGGTGCAATTAACTCATTGTTGAATAAAAAGGGATTAAACCTTGAGTGCGCTATGGTTTTGTATGAGAGTATATTGGTACAGGTGTTAATGTGTAGTAGTTAAACTAAGGTGTGGAATAAGTAGTATAGATTTAATGTACAATCTGTTCAGATTAACAGTCTTAGGGTGTGTTAGGTGTGGAAAGAATTCATAAAATTAATTAACTAGTTAGGGAGTTACGTGGTGTAAAAAAAGCTTTAATGAGAAAATAAACGAGAGCGTATTAAAATGTTTTGGTCATATGGAAAGAATGGATGATAGTTGGTTAGTTAAAAGGATGTATAGTGGTGAGTGCGCTGGGAATCGACAGGTTGGGAGACCTAAGAAAGATGGATTAAGTCAGTGAAGGAATGTCAGAAGGAAAAGAATGTGAGTTTGATGAGTTTGGAGGAGGCGAGAAGAAAGGTTAATAATAGGAGTGAAGGGCGTGTTATTGAGAGGAGGTATGGTTGTGGGCCTTGCCCAGGGGATGAACCCTACATTGACGGCATACCATAGTGAGGGTCCGTCTCGATCTTGTGAAGCACTAGGGTGGATTTTTTTTTACTGCCACGGTCTTTCACTTAAGGGTTTGAGGGGATTGATTGTAGGGGTGGGGGCTTTCCTTAAGTTCTTGTACTAACTTCTCTGTTTTCGGTGAATGTTGCGTACCTCAACCCCAGCCTTGAGATAGGAAGAAGACATATATATATATATTATATAATTATATATATATATAATATATATATATATATATATTATATAATATATATATATATAATATATATATTAATATATATAATATATATATAATATAACTATATATGTAATGATATTAATAGTGACTATTCAGACGATCTTTCAGAACCCGAATAAGGTATATTTACTAAAATTTTGTATTTTTACACCCTAAAAGATTTTTTTTTTAACCAATAAGCATAAAATTAAAATGCCAAGTAATGTTTAAATCTATAATACCTAACGCAACTTGAACTTTACTTACTTACTTATTTCTTACGGTACTTACCACTTTACTTATTTGCCTTAACCTAACTAAACCTTACTTAAATATTATATAATTATTACACTATTTCTTGCAGTAAAATGTAATTTTGTTTTCCCTCTCCATTGAAAAATTTTCTTCTTTTTCCCACAAACATTTGCAGGGAAGAAATACGTACTGAAATGTCCTATATTCATTTATATAATTATTATAATATATATATATATATATAATAGGTAATATGATATTTTATTATATATATATGTAATATATATATTATATATATTATTTAATCTATATATATAATATTAGAATATTATATTAATATATATAATATATATTATTATACATAACAAGATACATAATAAAGATGTCCACAAGAAGCAAAACACACAATTCCTCACAACCCCGGCCAGTTTTAGGCGACCGTCCGGCCAACCCACGGCCATTTTTTAGCGACCCCGGCTCCAGCCAAAAATCAGGAAAAAACCGGGGTTTTCTACCAGGGTTAACTGTAAATTTACACTTAATAATAGTCAGGTAAATCAAAACAAAATAAAAAAATAATATATTTTAATTCCATTACTCCCTTTGTTATAATTGATGCAAAATATATAAACATACCTAAATATATATCAATTTTTTTTTTTGGCGTATTCTGTTGATGATTATACAAATTTAAATTGAGCCAAATTATAATTTTCCGATTTTTAACAATAAAAATATTCGAAATTGATATAGGCGGAAACGAATTCGGAAAAGGATATAAATATAATTGTTAAAATACTAATGTATTAATTTATTTAAAGTAAATATCTTCCAAAAAAATAAATATTTTATAAGGTTTTATAAAATGACTTTTTGGATAAATATAAAATAAAATATATTTATATATTATATATATAATATTATATATAATATATATATATATATATATATATATATAATATATAGTAATATATAATATATATAATATATATATATATATATATAATATATATATATATAGTATATAATTATTACAAACTTAATCTTCTAGAAAATCAATTATTTTCCAAAAATTCTTTCGAAAATATTTATTAAATTGAATTAATTAAATGTATTCTTTTTTAATAATTAAAATTATAATTAATTTGAAATTAAAACGAACCAACATCCTAAGTTTAAAGACTTTCAGTGTTTTGACTTACATTCTAATTTTAGCTAAACCCCGCCCCGCCCCGGCAAAATCCGCCCCGATGGTGAATGTAGGGAATAGACGAAAAAATCTCCGCGATGCGAGCAAGCTTGTACGATAAGTTCTTTACCGAAACGTAAAATATGGCAACAAATTTTAAACATTACTTATATATATATATAATATAATATATATATATATATATATATATATATATATATATATATATATAATATATATATATATATATATTGATATATATATATTACTACGTAATTATATATATATATAATTATATATATATTTATATTATATAGTATATATATATTTTTTATATATATATATATATATATATATATAATATAATACATATATATATAATTATATATATATATATATATATAATATATATATATATATATATATATATATATTATATATTTATATATATATATATATTACAAACAAATATAATATTTAATATATACATATATATTAATATATATATTATATATATATATAATATATAATATATATATATTATATATATAATATATATAAATAATATAATATATTAAAATATATATTTTATATTATATATATATTAAATATATATATATAATATATAATCAGTATATATATAATATATCTATATAATTAACTAATATATATATATTAACAAAAACTCAAAATACAATTTTGTAAACCAATTTTAAGGGTTAGGTAAGGTTTAAAATTAGGTTATGTTAGGTAGATAAGTTAGGTGGTTTATGGTTTAGTTCAGGTTTAGTTAGGTTAGGTTAGGGTTAGGTTAGGTTAGGTTAGGTAGGTTAGTTAGGTTAGGTTAGGTTGCCAATAAGTTTTTTCTTTTTTTTAAAGGTTTAGGTTAGGTTAGGTTAGGTAGGTTTAGGTTAGGTAAGTTAGGTTAGAGTTAGGTTAGGTTAGGTTAGGTAATTTATATTTTATAGTAATTATTTAATTATTATTGATATATTATATATATATATATATATATATATATTATATTATATATATAATATATATTCATTCTTTCTATATTATAGTAAATGATATATATATATTTTTTCTATTAATATTTTATAGTAGAAATATTTATTTAAAAGAATGATTGTATCATAACATTTTCTTTTAAAAGAATATACATATTTCATATATCTCATCCAATAACATTGTATTTTAAAATAAATAACAAAACATCCTTACATTGTACGTTCCCAATTATCACTAACGTATATAGACAAAGATTCACTCGCTTGCATCACTGTTCTAATACCTTGCCAGACGTACGATTTTCAATAGACTTTCAATTATTAATTATTAATTAAATCAAATTTTTATAAATTGAAAATAAGATTTTTATATTTAATAGATAAAAAGCTACATTTTTGTTTAAATAAACTTCTCTTAAAACTATCTTAATTTTTTCCTAATTTTTTTCGTCTAATCTTGACATTCCCCATATATAATATATATATATAATAACTATAAAATAATGATATATAACATATCATATAATATAATATTATATAATATAGATATATATATTAAAATATATTTATATATATATATATATATATATATATATATATATATATATATATATATATATATATATATATATATATAATATTATAAATAAATATATTATATATAATATAATATATATATATATATATATATAATATGAAAGGCTGATTTTGGTGAATATCCCTGGATGGCAGCAATTACTGGACGAAGAAACGCATTCGTTGCACCTGGAGTTCTCGTTGATCCTCTCTGGGTTTTAACAGCTGCTCATAAAATCACAAACCAGTAAGTTTTTCTTCAAATAGTCGCCATTCATTTAACTATATATATATATATATATATATATATATATATATATATAATATTATATATAAATATATATATATATATATAATATATTATATATCATATATATATATATATATATATATATATATATATATATATATTATATATATTAATATATACTATATATTATAGATATATATATATATATATATATGAATAAATATATATATATATATATATATATAATATATATATATATATATATATATATATATATATAAATATATATATTATAGTATATATATTATATATTGTGGCGTCTGGGGCATGAGGCTGCTAGCCCCACTGATGACTCCTAAGGCAGTCCTCCCGGGAAGAAACGCCACTTCATCGTGATAATGCTCACTCTCATCAACATCAAAAATTCATCTATTATTGAAGGTGGTATTTAACACCAGTAATTTAACCCCTTCAAATTGGTGACCCTGGAGTGACCAGTGCCACTGTGTGGCACACGAACACCAACAAGCAACCATGCATCACCGAACATCCATCAAATTAAGTTTCTTCTGCTGGGCGCTACTCCTGTTCGGCCATCCTGTGCCGCTGTACCCTGTACTCAAGCTTCTGCCAGGTGTGCGGACCAACTGCACGTAAGAGAACAGAGTGGTCGAAGCCTTCTCAGCAGTGACCTTAATGTGCGCACACCTAGCTCTCACCTGACAGCTGACCCAACACATCATTTCAGGACCGGAGAGAGGAGTGTGCTCGCGGCATTGTCCACTGGGGGAGTTCTGTGGCGTCTGGGACAGGAGGCTGCTAGCCTCACTGATGACTCCTAGGCAGCCTCCGGGAAGAAACGCCACTTCATCGTAACAATGCTCACTCTCATCAACATCAAAAATTCATCTTCAATTGAAGGTGGTTATTAAAGACCAGAACTTACCACAATATAATATATAATATATATTATTATATATATATATATATATATATATATATATATATATATATATAAATGTTTTTACTTTTGCATCCGTTATTTCTAGGTTATTGGGAGTTGCATCAAAAAAATTTTTTAAAAAGAAAAAAGGTGAATTTAGTCGAAAGTGATTGGTTTAAATATTAATAGCGGAAGTGAAGCAGGGATTTTTGTCTCCTTGTTAATTTAATTATAGTATGGAATGGGTTATGGAAAGAATTAGAGAATGGGAGTGGCAGGGGAAGGTTTAGACCTGATGGAAGAATGGAGTGAGTGGAGGATGTCCTGACTATTGTAATGCGAAGATTTGGTTTTAATGTGATTAACAGAAGAGAGTATGAGAGGATTTGTTAGAGGGTTTGCAGGGTGTGTAAAAGGGAAGAGGTTTGGAAAATAAATGTAGATAAGAACAAGGCTATGGTAGTAAGTGAGGAGAGTCCGCGGTGTGAAGTTATGTTAGGTGGAGAGCAACTGGAACAGGTATGTCTGAGTTTAAATAGTTAGGTATATATGTTGGATGAAAAGGAACGGATGATGCAGAAATGTAGTAGGAAAGTTGCGAATGGTAAGAGGTGTTGTGCAATTAGAATCCTGGTGGATGTGAAGGTGACTAAGTCCTTGATGCGCTAGGGTTTTTTGCATGAGGGTATTGTTGTTACCCGTGTTAATGTATATAGTGAAACTAATGGTCGAAAGAAGAGGTATAGATTTAGGGTACAAAGAGTTCAGATGGACATTCTTAAGGGCGTGTTAGGTTTGAGAAGAATTGATAAAATGAGTAATGAACGCATTAGGAAGTTGTGTGGTGTGAAGAAGGAAGTAAATGAGAAATAACGAGAAAAGTACATTGAGGATGGTTGAATCATATGGAAAAAGGATGGATGATAGTCGGTCGTTTAAGCTGATGTATAGTGGTGAAGTCTGGCTGGGAATTGATCGGCTGGGAAACCGAAGAAAAGGGGATTGAGTCAGTAAAGGAATGTCTGAAGGAGAATAATGTGAGTTTGGCAGAGGCGTGAAGAAAGGTGCATAACAGGAGTGAATGGCGGGATTTCGTGAGGGGGTATTGTTTGTATGTTTTTGGCCCAGGGGATAAACCCACATTGACGAGATACTTGA
Organism: Trachelipus rathkii; assembly: GCA_015478945.1. Classification (NCBI taxonomy): domain Eukaryota; kingdom Metazoa; phylum Arthropoda; class Malacostraca; order Isopoda; family Trachelipodidae; genus Trachelipus; species Trachelipus rathkii. The sequence continues at coordinate 29,041 of JABUQX010028860.1, forward strand.
CAGTGAGGGTCTGCCGCGGTCTTGTGAAGCCTCAGGATGGTATTAGGTTTTTTTAGACGGGGGGCCCTTCTCTTCGACTGTGCGTTATGTTCTACTACTACTTTGATTCCGTGTATGCTACGCACCTCACCCCAAACTGGGGATAGGAGGAAAACAATATTATATATATATAATATATATACGTATATTATATATATATATATAATATATATACTATATATATATTATATAAATATATATATAATATAAATATATATATATATTATAATTAATATATATATAATATATATATATATATATCCCCGAAGGGTGATATTGATTCTTGTTATTGTGTTAGTATGTTCCTGGTGTTGCAACTTGGGACATAAAAGTGATAGAGAAAAACCAATACTAGAGGAATTTTTGTGCAATTCCCTCCGACCCCAGCACGAGTAATGGGCGGCGTTGTCAACATATGTAATCTTATATGTACTCTTTAAGCTTTCTTCCCTTCTCCCCTCATTTTTATTGAATTAATTAGTCTATAATCTTCAATTCTTTTGTATATAGTGGTTGCTGGGTTTGGGTTCCGCTACCACTTATTTATACCCTAGAACTGCTCGTGCATGCCTCGGATTCCTGGTGCATGGACCCTGCAGTTTGGAAGCAAAAGGACAGGGTGATGGATATTATATAATAATATATAGTATATAATATAGTATATAATACTGATATAATATATATATATATTATATATATATATATTAAAATATTATAGTATAATATAAAGGTATATATATATTATTAGTATATAAGTAGTGAATACTGAACTATAATATAGTATATAAGAGTAATATAAGGATAGAGTATAATAGTATATAATTATATAATGTTAATTTCTAACGGCGTTGGAAGTGTTCGCCTTGGGTGACTACAACGACTGTCAGCCACGAATAGAGACAACTAAGGAGTCCCATTGAGTAAAGATTCCCACCATCGAGACATAGATATCCGGCTCGTACCTCGAACAAAGTGATCATACTCCAATCCTCGTGTTCAACGCGAACCAATCTACCCATAAGCGACGTCGCTCTATTGAGACTTGAAAGGCCCGTTAACCTTGACGAACATATAAATAATCGTATGTTTAAGCCCAGAGTCAAAATCAGCTCTTCCTCGGACTCAGGTCAGAAAAGAAATTAAATATAACTTAAAGATTGAATTAAAGAGAACATTTAAATAATTTTGAATCTGTGATATTGTTCATTAAAAAGAAGTTTTTATATATTATATATATATATATCATTTATATATATTATATATATATAATATATAAATATATATATATATAATATATATATATATATATAATATATAATATATATATATATATATAAATATTATAAATATATATAATAATATATATAATATATAATATATAATCATATATATAATATATTATTATATATATAATAAATATATTAATATAGTATAATATATATATATATATATATAATATATATATATATATATGGGTTGGCCGAGGCATCGGATGCTGTGCGGTGTGTGATACGCTCACTCTGGTGCTGTGCTGAGCTGTGCGATAAATTTCGGTGCTCGGCCAACACTAATATATATTTGGAAATGAAAAAGATTATGAAAATCATCATGTAATGTATAGTAATTGTCCTTTATTTTCACAATTTTACGTGTCTAGAAACTGAAAATGAATCTCAAAAAAGATTTTTTTTTAAAGATTAGAAAAGAAAAGAACAAATTAATATTTTATAATCCGAGGAGAACAAACTTACCAACCCATGGCTTTGTGGTCAGTGTGGGGCAACTCCTTTCAGTAATCCCTACATTTTCTTACTTTCAGAAAAAAAATTAATAATAGAGGTGAGCTTGTACCCACGCTTGTGTATTCAAAATGACTAAAGACACATTGGCTCTTTTTCCCACAAACTAATAATTTACATGAAAGGCATTTTGAACTCGTTCGTCATCAGATTTTTACCCACCACAAGAGCATGCATGAATTTTGTTAAAAACAAGTATCATCACAGTGGAATAAAGGAGAGCTATCCAAAATCGTCGACATGAAATTGAAAAAAAATTCACTTGTCCAAAACATCGACAAATAATTTTTAAAAGTAAAACGGTCGACAAAATTTCCTCTTACTTTTCCAAATCATCAACACAATAAATCAACCTGACCAAATCGTAGACATGGCCATAATTTTAATTTCTTTCACTTTCTTTTATTTTTTATTTTAGCTTATATATATATATATATATATATAATATATATATATATATATATATATAATATAATATTATATATATAATATATATATATATATTATATATATAATATAATTATATATATATATATATTATAATATATATATATATATATATATAATATATATAATATATATACATAGTATAATTATCTTTATATATAAGATATATAATATATATATATAAATATATTATATATATATATATATATATATATATATATATATATATATATATATATATATATATATATATATATATATATATAAATCTTTTCTGGAGGGCAAAGGCCAGAACACTACCTTATTCCACTAGAGTTGGAAGGGAATTTCCGAGCCAGATCCAATTTAAAAGCCAACATGCATCAATACACGGTGTTTGAAAGTGTGTAAGCCAAAGGTACTTGATTAAATAGATAAATGAAGTGTGTTCCAAACTTTACCAGTGGAGTACATGTAAGATTGAACATAGTGGTTAAGTCTGAGGTCATAGTGAGGGATTGAGAAATGATGAGATTGTGTGGAAAGGCAAAGGCGTGTCCCACGAGCCCTTCTTTATGGGGGAGGTACGCGACTGGAGAGTTCAGAAAATCAGTGTCCTTTGTAACACAAACAGAATAAAGAGAGTGACGCAACAATTCGACGAGTAGAAAGGGACATGAGAGAGTTAGTGAGAACAAAAGAGTTAACGAGACAAAAACCATAGACACAACATCTTCAAAAAGACCTGCATGAGTGGAACCACCCTAGTCCCTAGATGTATGAGGCCTACTCCATACAGGGGCAAAGACATCCATAGACACGGATCCAAACCTTCTTTTTCTAAAAACAAATCAATCGTTTTGGCGATGGTTTTACCATCCATCCCTCAAAGAACTCAAACCCCTGAAATTCTTCTTCGAGCAGTCATTTTTTCAAGATCGAAAATCCTTAATCCTATATATAATTGTTCGTTGCCTGATAAATCCGCAGTCTCATCGGCCAATATGGATTAGACACTAAATATTTTGGCATCCGCGACAATCATGTTTTTTTTTATGATAATCCCACACAAATTGATACCCCCATTTTGAATCATCAAAGACGGCATCGTCATTCTTCTGTCCTTGAATTTTTTTCCAATTCCCCATCACCACTTCTATTCGAAGTTTAACCAGGTTTTCAAAAGTTCCCTCATG
>JABUQX010028860.1:40000-43439 GCA_015478945.1 Trachelipus rathkii
ATGACTAAGAGAGTCCCACTTAAGTTCTCTGTGCTAAGTTTCATATATTTGTGGCAACATAGAACTATGTTGAGAAGCGTAAGTCTATGTAAATTTTAACTATAGACCCTTTAAAAATTCATTTTAAAGGTCTAAATTCGTTTTGGGTTCAGCCCCCATCTATATGGGTCCTTGAGACTCCTTAAGAAGCAATTGAAAACTATGTATTTCCATACTTTAACATCACTGAAAACATATACTTAAGTAGACCCCGGAGGCAGATGCATCCGGATCCGCACCGGTGCCGGTAACCCCGATAGCATGCAATCACTTCATTTGCTAACGGACCAACAAAGGACTCGATCTTAACTCCTTCCTCCTCTTCTCTGCCTCTGTACTCGTGATTTTTCTTTATTGCTCTGAATTAGTTGCTCCTCTTCATTTGGGACTTCTTTTTTTCCTTCTTCTTCTTTACCTGTCTGACCCTTGACCTTTCCATCTCTCTATCCGGCACTCTGTGCCGTTTACTTTTTCAAGGATAATAAACTATATTATAAATGTACTAAATTAGAAAATTGGTGTGTGTTGCTTTAACTAGATCAATACGTAATTGGTGGAATACAAGATATATATATATATTATATATAGGGAGGTTAATATATATATATACTATTATATATAATATATAGTAATATAATATATATATATATATATTATATATTTGGGTTATTGCCATGAAACTCACCGGTTTACCCTCCCAATACACATTACGGTGTATGTTGTTCCCAAACCGGCCTATGGGTGTAGTTAGGGCCCACCTAACGGGGTCCTAAATAGTCATATACATATACCATATTAGGGGTAGCGATAAAAACCGACAAGAGGTGTTTACTCACACACACTTCGTGTTGAGCTCGAAGACACACACCACGGCCAGAGCCGTATGAGTGTTACGAAGCCCACAAAGTCAGAAAAACTTTGAAAAATTAAGGGGCGTGCAGCATAAAACCGACTCAAGGTTTGGTAGGTGTACACATGAATATATAATATATATATATATATATAATATAATATATAGTATATATAATATATTAATTATATATATCTATATAGTATATATATAATAGTATATAATATATACATATATAATTTGGCGGTAGAGTTAATAAACCGACAAAAGTGTTTACTCACACACACAGCGTGTTGCTCGAAGACACACCACGGCCGGGGGCCCGTGTGAGTTGGTTACGAGCCCTCCGCGTCGCATACGGTAGCTTCTCTCCGAGAGCTCCGATATATATAATATATATAATATATATATATTTTATTATATTATATATATATGAGTATATAATATAATATATATATATATATATAAAATAATATATATATATATATATATATGTGTGGTGGTGTGGTTGTGTTGTGTGTGTGGTGTGGTGTGTGTGTGTGGTGGTGGTTGTGTCGTGAGCACGTTCGCGTACTGAGCTTCCCTCCGAATGCTCCAAACCTCCGAATTCGATTAATCGAATTAATCGAAAAAATAGGAAGACTAAAAGTTGCATATATAGGAGGAAAGAAATGAGGTAAATAAACAATTTGGAAGAATGATGAATGGGGACTTTTAAGGGAATAGAAAGTTTTTCTGCAAAGGAGGGCTAAAGGTTAAGAATGAGAGTAAGGGGTAATCTGCATAAGACATATAATGAATAGGGAGGTGCCTCGTAACTGTGGAATATGGATGTGAGGGGAGTGTGAGGGAACACTTCAAAACATTGGTAATGAAGAGGTGATAGGAATGTGTGTGGGTTTGATGGTGCAGAGAGGTGAATAGGTATAAGTACGGTAGTATAATTTTACCACTTAATTTTAAAATGAAGTTGTGAAATATTTTTATATTTCTTCAGGGTGATGGAGGAGCCCCACTTGTCCTGCAACGAAAAAAATGGGAGTATTCACACTTGCTGGATGTGGCATGGGGATCGGCTGCGGACAGAATGGTGTTCCGGGGGTCTACGTCAATGTTGCTACTTTCAGTGATTTTATCAAGGGTCACATTCATGGATAGAACTTCCAAAAATATATTTAATATTTATTTTGTTATAAGGGATCTACAGATAAAGCTAGCAGATATATATATAATATATATATAATATATATAATAATTATAAAAATAATAATATATATATATATATATATATTATATATATAATATATTAATATATATAATATAATATAATTATACTATATAATATAATATAATATATTTATATTTTATATATATATATATATATATATATATATATATATATATATATATATATATATATATATATATATATATATATAATATATATAATATATATATATAATATATATATATATAATATATATATATATATATATATATATATATATATATATATATAATATAGACATAATCATGACAATGCCCTTAATTTATATTGAATGAAATATTTGAAATTTAAATAAAGGTACTGTTGCAAAGTTCCAATCCAGGTTTTTAAAAACCCTTTGGTCAATAATACACCAACTCAATTAGCTTCACACCTCTGTAACAAAATAATGTATTAATTATGCAGAAAATACTTTGTATCTATAATATAAATTATACAAACTAATTTCAAAATTTATCTATGGTTATAACTATACCTTTTTTAAATACAGTAACATCACTATTTAACATAAACCTATCTTCATATTTTTTATACCTTGGAAAAAAATGATAGAGGGAACATGACAATTCACACAGAAAGATTATAGGCTAAAACACAAAATGTTTCCAAATCATATACCAGCATTCCAGACACAAGGTTACTAAAAGGTTGTAAGTCAAAAAGAAATAAAGAGCATAGAAGATGGAGAGACGTAAGAATAATCCAGAAGTTAACTATAGAAAATACATAGGGATGGATAAGTTTGAGATCAGAGAACTGAATAGAGAAAGGACGAGAACTATGTGGAAGTTTTGAAAGAAATTGAGATTAAATAGGAGAAGGAGAGTTGTTGAGGAAAAAATAAGCTAACTCATCTTTAAAGAAGAGCGCTTGAGTGAAGCTACAATAACAATATCTGAAAAACAACGCGCCTGGGTTGATGGAAGAAGTTCCAAAAACTTCTCAAGAACATCAAATTTCATTTTGAAAATTTCCGTTAAAACGAGAAACATTGTGACTCTTCCAAGAATTATTGTTAGATAAAGGTTATGCCACGAATATTATGCAAGGTGTTTCAAAAATGACGCCACTCTCTATTGTAATTATATTATAATATATATATAAACTATATATATATATATATATAATATGAAAAAACTTTTCATCTGATCGATATCTTCCAACTATATTTATGTTTAAAAACATCCTTAATTTTAACAAAAAGATTTATATTAAGGGCAGGTCCAATTTTGCTCCACAGCACTCCATTTACCCCCCGAGCC
>JABUQX010028861.1:0-12500 GCA_015478945.1 Trachelipus rathkii
TGAGAGCCAAGGGAATAGGACGTTAGATCCTATCACTACTCATTTGTACACGATGAAGGTCTAATAGTTTAGAGGGTCAATCGCTAGGTCACTAGTATGAAGCTCTAGGTGGATTTTTTTGAACTTGAGAACGTGAAGTATCTCTAAATAATTGGAGTTTACTAATATAGTATATAAGGGAGGCACGGATATATAGCTGGTTTCTCTATTTCTAACTTATGCTTCATAATTCTTCTATATTAATTTTTAATGTATTTATTTTAGAGGTATATATTATATATATATAATATATGATCACCCTTGTGACTACCAGTCTTTAGGGATAATTAAACTGGGATGGTGATTAGATATGAATGTAATAGATAATATTATTTTAATATATATATATAATAGTATATATATAATATTAATATATTATATATATATATCAGGTATAATACTGAAAATATATTAATATTAGAATATATTTATATGATATATATATATTAATATATTAAATATATAATTAATATACTATATATATACATATATATATATGATATATTATATATATATATATATATATATTTATTAATATATAATAATATATATATATATATATATATATTCTAAATATATAATATTATATATATATTATATAATATATATATTATTTATTATTATAATATATATTATATATATATATATATATAATAATTTAATATATATATATTAATATATATATAAATAATTAATTTATATATAATATATATATATATATTAATTTATATATATATATATAAATATATATATATATATATATATATAAGAAGGTGGGCACATCAATTATATAATTAGTACCGCTTCATTGGTATATATAATATTGGTAGTTACCGCTAGCGTGCACATCTACGCAAGCAATATATTCGATGGAAAAAGGTAGTCTACCGCTAGCGGCTCCCCAGCATTAACTTATTCAGTATACTATCAAAATCCTCCGCTATATGCGCTAAGTTCACGCAATACGTTCCGCTAACGATACTCACCGCTTAATTAAATTGTAATGTGACTTCCACAAAAGAGTTTCATTATATTTTTAAATTAAACTATAAATATTTTTTTTTTATTCATACTTTTCAAATAAAATTTATTTATAATATTATATCTATAATAATTGGAATGAAGTAGTTTTTACACTAGATTCTTTGGCGGTACTAGGATGATATTTTGTGCTTGGGTGAGCGTTTTATGCTCTTATAGTTGCTCGTTTCAGTCAGGTAGGAGGACCATGCAGATCTCATGATATGATCCTGTCTCTTAAGAAGATGATTTAGGTTGCTCAAATTGAGACAACGCAGCATTAACCGGGTCTAGTACTCGCTTTGCCCTTCTCTCATATACTAATCTCCCAGCCAATGATCTCCTTGGCAACACTCATTCTGCGTCTATTACACTATCAGTCCGCAAAACTATCAGTGATGAGACTCTATTATATGTTTAGGTCGTTTATTTCTACTACACGTCTTACTTATATTATAGTATCTATATTATTATATATCTTAGTAATCCTATACTTCTATCATTCTCATCTATTTATATATCATATCTCTCTATTTTCTCTTGCTATAATCTATTTTATCTCTTATTTATCATATTATTTATATTTATTTGCCTAGCTTTATATTTCTTTATCTATTTATTATTTTAATATATTTCTCTTTTATATTATAATCTACTATTGATTGCGTGTAGACGACTCTTTGTATATAATTTATGCATTTTGAATGAATTAACTGTGAGGATGTAGACGGCTTCTTTAAGTCTTCGAGCTAGCCATTGTTTATTGTTCAATGTACATATTCATGAAGATTCCAGAAAGAAGCCATTGATAGTTAAGGATTAGAAAAAAATCCTTAAATCAATAATTTTCACGAAGACATAAGACAGGATTGCCATTCATTGGATCTCCACCAATTGCAAAGGGTAAGTTGTATACAAGTAAGTACTATATTATAGTACGGTATATATATACTATTATATATAATATATAATATAATATATATTATTATATATATATATACTATATAATATACTATATATAATATAGTATATATAGTACTATTATATATATATATATATATATATATATATATATATATATATAATTATTATATATAGAGGTGTAGGGAATTCTGGTGGGATTTAGATCCATTTTTTTGTTGGGGACATTTTGAAAATTCGGCCGTAAAAAAAAAAGATGAATCTACTGATAAAAAAAGGAACTTAGTATTACCTGAGAAAAATTTGATGGAGGGATTTATTTTACCCATACCATAGCCCATCTTTTACCAAAAAATAATAATAGCGCCCCTGTGTAGGCATTCCCCATACAGTGGATTACAATATCTACAGTAAAATGTTCACACAGTATTGGGCATATTTATTAAACGTTTTTTCTCAAATATATTTCTTGCTTTTGAAAATGAAAATAATTTTCTCTGAATATATGGGGGAGACCGGAAAGGAGAGTAATTTTTGGGCTAGTACTGGTATGTTTTGGAAATTTAGCTTTGGTCATTTTCCACCAATTAAGTAATTCTTCTTTTCCCAGATTAGAAATTGGTTTCTCTTGGTAAAAAAAAATTTTTAATTTCTTTAAGAATTCACCTTTTGAAGAGCCTGATTTATTCTTTTTTTTTACTTTTTACACCCTAACTGACTCGCTGTCACTATTCACTTTCTTCAAACTTATAAAAACTAGTAACTTTGCAGTAATTTCTTTTCTTAATGCTCTTGATGATTTTGAGGTACTTGGCAAATAAGTTCATTGTAGATAATGCTCGTTTCTGAAAATGGAAAAATGACTCATCGCCTGAACCTTTTTCGGTACTGCTACTACTATTATCACTTTCTACCTTCAATTAATTGCATATTTTTTCAAGCATCCATTTTCTACTGAATTCTCTTATTTCATTTAGAAATATAAAGTCAGATATTGTATCTTGGTTCCACTACAAGTACTTAAAACATTATCTTGTTTGATATTGTCTATTGACCTTTCTCTCCTTTTTATTCATAATCTAAATCTGAACCCTTCTTAAGCTCTTCTTTTAAAGTCTGAATTCTGCTGTCAATCCTCAGAGTTAGAGCTATGCTGGAGAGTCAAATAGTGGAGAACATTGATTTTGCTTATTAGTTTCTGAAAGCATGAGGAACCTTTGCACAACTTAGATTTTTTCCAGTATTTGCCATTTATTAGCAGTCAAAAGCTTAATATTGATTGTTCTATAATATAAACTTGCAGAGGTCTTTTCAAACATTCATTCTTTCTAGAGAATCAATATTGCTCTCCAGCTGTATAACATTGAATTGAAGTTTATGAATAAAACAAGAAAAACTTGTGTATCCTTCTAAATTAGTTCCAAGTTTCATGTTATATGCTCCATCTCGAAGGATCAAATGGATTCTTTGAGAAAATAAGGCATCTTTAATAACAAGTTGAAGTTTATTAAAAAAGAAAAAAAACATTGTGGAAACTTTTTTGTTTAAATCCAAGCTGGAGGTTACATGCTCCATCTCGAAGATCAATGGATCTTGGTAGCAGAAAAGTTCCAACTTCCGCAAGCGACTTTCTCAAAACTCATAGTGATTTAATTCCAGAATGAGAACCTAGGAAATACTTGCAATGGAGTATTGTCATTTTTAAAACTCGCTGGTAAGAGCCAGAATGCAGTTAAAGAAATAAATGACTCGTCTGAATTATTTTAGCTATCCATATATCTGTAGTAAAATGATATCTGATCAGCCTTAGAGAACTTCTCAAATACTGCTGATAATAATTTCCTGTATGAAGTTGGTAACATCTTCTCTACAAAATATTTTCTACTAGGAATAAGATATTTTGGTTGAAGATGGGCTATAAGTATTATGACATCCCCTGCTCTTCGTGACTGTGAATGGCTGGTTACTCATTGTGATAATCATTATTTTCTGTGATTTGGGGTCATTGATATGCCAAATCTTTTTTGGGAGAAACTCTCCCTCAAAAATCACTTATTTCACGGCTTGGATCTATTGCTTTTTTGTGGTTTCCCCTGTTCTTAGAAAATACAAGACTATTCTGTCAAAAGGTAAATAAGGATTATCAAGATGTGTAAAAGTTCCCTCAACTGATTGAGCAGTTTCATCAAAAGTTATAAAAGGATTTTCATGTGTGAAAGTTTACACAGCTTGCTTAGCTGTTTTTTTCAAAAGATGGTTTCAAAAAAGGTATAACAACTTGATACAGGGCCGGAATTGTTTTATGTGCTTCCGGTAATTTCGGGTTCCGGCGGAATCTGAGAATTCAGTTCCGGTACAAGGAATCTCTAATATATATTATATATTATATATTATATTATATATATATTATATTATAATATATATATAATATTATATTATATATATATACTAAAATTAGAGGTGTCCGGAATTCTGGGTCCGGCCGGAAATTTTACATTTTTTTCCGGGGTTTCCGGTTCTGGCCGAACGGAATTTTACATAATGACTTGATAATTAAAAAATTTGCTGGAGGGGATTTATTTTACATAACATAGCCCATATTTTAACAAAATATAATGGTAGCCTTGTGTAAGTATTCATAACAGTGTATTTACATACCTATAGTATTTTGAAATAAAGTTTACTCAAAATAAGGGATAATCATAGTATAATATAATATTTTTCTATGGGGATAATAAGATACTTCATTAAATTCAAATTTAAAATCCAAAATTATATAGCTATATATATATATATATATATATATATATATTATATTAGGGATGTGCCGAATAATTCGGTAAGTTTGGTATTTTCGGCTATTCGGCAAAATACGATATTCGGTATTCGGTCTTTTTGCGAACTATTCGGGCGAATATTGAGCTTTATAATAACAATAAATTATTTTCAACATAAGGGAAGGTTATTTCAATTTAAAATTGAAATTTCAGACAACTTTATTTTCCAAAAAATAGCAAAAATATAGCCACATTTTGTAGCCAATATGGCGAAATCTTTGTCATTTGTCAGATCCTAATTGCCTTTGACATTTTTCAATATTCTAAAAATAGAATTCATTTAGTGATACGGGGTAATGGACCAAAACATTGGTAAGCTGGTTTCAAGGGAGAAGTGGCTGCTAACAATTTCGTGTTTTATTCATGTTGCAACTATGCATACACGAATATATATGTCAGAAGTCTGTTAAGATATTTTATTTACTTGCAGAAGCATACATCCTCTCATTTTCACCATTCAGAAACGGCAGCTGCAAAGCATAAAACTTAACAGATGCAGCTGAATGTCAAACAGCATAAATTAATTCAAGACGTTTCTACATCCTGGACAGAATTATGAATATGCACTTAAAAGATTGTTTGAACAAAAAGTTCCCTATCCATATACGCTTGCTGAATGCAATCAGAAAAATGTTGAACTGATTTTCAGTGGCAAAAAAACTATTGCATTTTAGCTTGAGCATTTGACAACATCACTAAAAACAAGCATTAAACGGAAAGTACAGTCGCCAAGTGGATCCTTCCATTTTAAGTCAATAAATCTATTTTTAAATAAGGCAATTAAAAGCAAAAGCTTTAGTGTAATAATTACACTCGTTTAAGAGCTTAAGAAATCAGTAGAAAAAAAGACTTTCTATTTTTCTATGTGATAAATCTTTGTGTGTAGCTACTTTCTTAGATCTGCGATTCAAGCTAATTTTCCAACATGAATCAATGAATTCAGTAAAAAATATTGGTCGTTGAGGCATGGAAAGAAAGGCATGAAAATTTAGTTCCTGATACTCTTCTGCTGACGATGATTCACGTAGTGGGGAAAGTGAAGCTGAAGGTTTCATTTTCACTTCTTTAATGGATTGTTTTAAAGAAATTGTGGCATCAAAATCGTCATACAGAAAAGAAAGTGAGAGTGAAAAAAGAAAGTCCCATTCTTCTGACGATGTGATTATTGTACATAAAAGTAAAAGGCTACATACGGAATTACATCAAGAAATAAACAAATATATAAGTTTGCCTACTTTGGCCAGTGAAGACAATGATATTCCCTTCAATTAGTGGAAAAACGCTGGAAATAGTTTTATGAATTTGAAAAAAACTAGCAATAAAATACCTTTCAGCTCCACCGTCATCAGTCGAAAGTGAAAGAATAGTTTAGCAACAGGAGGAAAATATTTATGAAGCCAAAGAAATAGGTTATCCCCTAATGGAGAACTGGTAATGTTCTGTCATTTTAAGGTTAGAGCTTATTCAAATGAATTTTATTTAATATTTTTTTAATTACGAATTTTTCAATTTTCATTTAATTATTTTTAATATGTGAATGGTTTGCTATAGGTAAGAAATAGTTATTTACTTTTTGTTTAATTACTTTGTATATAAATAACACTGATAAACATGAAATTTCTTGGACGGGGTTTCGCAATTGATTATTGATGTGCTGATTCCAAAAATGTAATCGGTTTTTGCATGTCACATCGCATTTGTGAGATAATGTGTGTAACACAGATTTGTAAAACTTCTTACTGATTTTTTTAGCTTTTTTCACAGCAGGGTCTCTCACAATTATTGGGATATACTATATATATAGTATATATCTAACTATATTACTATATATATATATATATACTACATCTACTATATACTACTATTACTAATACGCTTAGTAATTTAACTATACCTATATAGTATATAAGCTTATATTAATCCATACTTATCGATTAGGCGATGTTACCGGAACAAGATCTTTTCTTGGCTTTCGGCCGGAACCAGACAACTTCTTACCGGAACCTTGAAAAAGTTCCGGCCGGCACAAGAGATATATTCGACTTCAGCTTACTTTTTACATAGATAAGATATATAGAAGACTAAGCCAACAGGGCGGGCCACATGCATCGTTTCAGAGCCGCTTTGCGCACCTTCTACCGTCACTCGCTCAATTCGTCACAGTCAAGGCCGTTGTTAAATCCTTGTTTCGAGATAATCAACATATCGGGCGGGCTGCGCAGACGCAATACTCTTGTTCACAAAACAAATCTTTTTTACAAAACATGTGTCGGAATGGCTGCCAAATATCTCTATATACCTCATTCTTTAGTTAAACTTTTATATTAAGGGGATACCTGTATCACTTCATAACAATAGATACTATAACATATAAGAAGTATTGCTTCCAATTGCCAGCTGATCCGACCGGGCGCGCTCGGCCGTTTTCAGGTACTAAAATTTCCTGTTCTCTGAACTATGTTAATTTGTAATTTTTTTTTCAATTCGAAGCGTTCCGAGTCAATTTTGCACACGGGCTGCACTCGGGCTTCTGGAAACGCGGCTATTTCTACTTAAAACTTGTCTGATAACAAGTGGAGTCTCTCTAGAAGTATCTGTCCTCGTTGTCATATCCATACTGTGAGCTCTAGTTCTGCAAGCCAAAATTTGCATAAGCGGATATAAATTTTATAAGTAAAAGAGGAATATACATATAGCTGCGTTTCCAGAAGCCCCGAGTGCAGCCCGTGGGCAAAATCGACTCGGAAACGCTTCGAATAATGAAAAAATTACATTAACCAATCGAGAGCAGGAAATTTGAGTACTGGAAACGGCGAGCGCGCCGTCGGATCGCTGGCAATTGTAAGCATACCGTTATCATGGGCGTATCAGGGGGGGCAGGGGGGCACTTGTTCCCCTAAATCTGGCGAAAATTAAAAAAAATTTTGAAACCTAATATTTTTGCCAGACGACGTTTTTAAGTGTTTTTATTAGTGGAAAACTGAAAAAAGATAACACCCAATGCGATAGATATGGAAGTAGTATTATTAATTACAAACGTTTATAAATATTCTTATATATATATATATATATATATATATATACTATATATCTATATATATATAATATATATATATATATATATATTATATATATATAATATAATATATATATATAGTATATATTATATATATATATATATATTATATATATATATATATATATTATATATATATATATATATATATATATATCACTCAACCTTGTGCCACCCACTAAATGAAATCCTGCCTACGCCCATTACTCTTATACTTATATGTATGTATTTTATGAAATGATACGATATATTAGTAATCCTTAATATAAAAGGTTAACTGAAATATTAAAATGTTTGGCAAGCCATTTCCGGACACAATGTGTTTGTAAATGATTTGTTTGCTAAATTCAAGTATTCTTCCGAGCAGCAGGCCCGTTTGATTAATTCCGAAATCAGAGGATTTAACACGGGCCGCCTGACTGTCGACGTTTTCGTGAACGTAAGAAGTGCGCAAAGCGGGCTCTGGAACAGAGCAGTGCGCCTGTGTGCAGCGCACCGGGCTGCAGTCGGGCTTTGAAACGCAACTTATATGAAGTTCTACGGGTCTTCTTCAAAGTTTAAAAGCTTTTTTTTCAGCAGAAGCGGTGTATCATGTTTGAGGATAAGAGATGACCTTTAACTCCACAACATGGAGAGCAACTTATTTTCTACACCACAACATTTCAAAATTCAAATAAATTTATTTTAAGTAAGAAAATTGTGGAATCTTGTTTTAAAATTTTAAAAAATTTTTTGCTTAAAACAGTTTACTAATATTTTTGGTTTTGTAGTAGTTTCTACTTTTCTTTAAATTTCTTTTAATATAATTAATAATAATAATAATAATAATAATATAATGAATAATAATAATAATAATATAATAATACCCTGTACGAATTTTTATTTATCCCCAGGTCTAGATTCTAGAGCAAGATTGGCACAAAAAAGATCAAATATTTAAATCATTGATTTTTTTTTACGTATTTTTTTTTTTAACAAAATCATTTTTTTTTGTATTTTTTAGACCATTTTATTCCCTAAATGAATAATTAATCTAGCTATTACTAATTAAATGGATAAGTATATTTATACTACATTTAACAAGTAAATTCATCAATGTGTTTCAAAGTCATTTTTTAATAAAGAAATAAATCAAATTAGAGTACTCAGATATTCTATATATAATAAAAACTATATATATATAGAAGTACAGAGGAGGATTACTAAAGTAGTGATAGAAAATATATAAGGATTACTAAGGGGTTGATCCATATTATTATATCATATATATATATATAATATAATATATATAATATATATATCATATATATTTTATATTATATATATAATTTAAATATCTAATTAAACTAAAATCATTATATTTACGCAAACTTGATTATTATTACAATAATTAGGATTATTAACTAATTTTATAAGAAATAATAATTGTAACAGCAATTTGGTGTCTAAAAAAAAAAAAAATAAAAAATCTCATAAGAAATCAAAATAATCCCAGAACCCGGTTCTAGAGTATTAAAGCTACCCTTTCGAGTGTGAAAAAAATTTTGTTTCATATTTAAAGTTTCCGAAAGTACAGAGTCGAATGTCATTTTATCATGATATTTTGTTCCATACAAGTAGTCGTCCCTCGTAGAACGGGGTCTTATAGAACGCGATCTGCTATTACGCGGTTGCAAAAAGATAGATAAAAAGAAAAGTTACAAAAATAAATTAAATTCTGTAATACATATGTTAAAAGAATAAAAATTAAGATTAAATTGCAAAAATAAATAAACATATACATACATATGTTTAGATAAGAAAATGAAAAGAAAAAAAAAAGAATATTTGGCGAGCTAAAAGGCAAAGCGTCAATTTACGATAACGATGTATTTCAAAAAAGCAGCCTAATACACACTACAGATTTTCTGGACTGCCTTCATTCTTAAACCTATCAACTTCATTTACAATTTGAAAGAAACCTATTTTGTGCTAATTGGCTAAACTTTAAATTTTTATATTACAGTTCTCAGGCTATTTAATTAAATATTAAAAACCATTTATCTCCAAATTTTTTTAAAGGTTTGTACATTGAAATTAATTTTTCATTTAAAAAAAAAATAAAAAACGTTTTTGCTCATTTTAAGATATGTACAGGACTGTACTGTAATGTAATAATATCCTACTAATTAACTCTATAAAATATGTTTATATTCTGTTTTTAAATAATATTGTATTGCAAATTTATTAAATTATTAATTAAGGATGAATAAAATACTGCTGCTAATTTTATTCACCTTATACAAAGGTAAATTTTAAAATTAATGATTTTTCAGGGGGTTTAAAGTTAACACGCGATATCAGGCCTATGAACACGGGGGGCAGGAACCAAACCCCCTGCGTTCTGATCGAGGGACGACTTGTATATCAATTTTCAAATTATTATTTTATGCATAATCCATTAGATGGTGTAAATCAATTACTGATTTTTTTTTTAAGAAGACATTTGAAAAAGTAGAAAGTTCCGGTTAGTTCGCGGCGGAACCAAGCTAGTTTCCTTGCCGGACCGGGAATTTCAAAATCGAGGTTCCGGCCGGAAGTCCCGGCCGGTCTGGTTCCGGTACATCCTAATATATAATTATATATATATTAATATATATATATATAATTTATAATATATATATATATTATATATATATATATATATATATATATATTATATATATATATATATATATATATATATATATATATTATATTATATATCGATATATATATATATATATATATATAATATATATATATATATATATATATTATATATATATATATATATATTTATATTATATATATTATAATATATATATATATATATAATATAATATATATATATATAATATATATTATATATATTATATATATAATATATATATATATATATACTATATATATATATATATATATATGATATATATATATAATAATATTATATATATATATATATATATATATATATATAATATATATATATATATTTATTATATATATATATTGGATATATGAAGGGAGAGAACAAATCGCATGATATGATACATGCTCTTTGATAGATATATGTTAAACATATAATACAAATATGAATAAAGAGTAATATGGGACAACAATGGATGTAATAGAAGGAATGGTTTTAGTTAATTGTAAACATACCTACGATGGTAGAAACTTTCTCTTCGGAACGATCTATCTGTGTATAGTGTCTGGAATATCCTCATCAAGCTCAAACAACAGATCAGCATCATCATTGATATCCACTTGCCCTGGTAACGTCCTTGCATGAACTTTAGATCTTGATGGAGAGCGTTCACCCTGCTCATCACTACATCGCCTAGGTTTATCCGGAAATTTTTTAGGTGAGAATTAAGTAGTGCACTTTATAATCATTCTACATCCATGAGAATAAAAACTGTCTAGCAGTTCCTGTACAATGTTAGTGATTCTCGGCTTTCCTGTTCCCCAAATTCTGTGCTACATTTGAAAAAGCATTCCACGATTACTGCCTAACACAGTCATTGTTGTAGCAAAGGCAGCATCACGAAGGAGTGTCCGTATTTGTGGGCCACTCAATATCCAGCTTTTTCTTCTTCGGTCACAGACCAGGAAACGTTTGCAGCCATATAGTAAGCGAAGCATTCACCATCATGGTCCACGGCCTTCACAAATTGTTTCATCAAACCAAGTTTTTTATGTGTAGTGGAGGTAAGATATGTTTTCTCTCTTACAAGTGAGATGCGTTATGTGTTCCTGTCACGTGGCGTCAAGGTTTCCCTCGGGGGCCATTCTCTTTTGGTCCAGTGATCTTTGCCGTCTGTCCCTAATACGCACAGGCAAGCAGGGATATTTTGGTGAAACTTGAATGAGCTTGTACCGAGCAAAATGTTCATACCAATTTTGGAGGTCGACGCTATTTACCCTCCATTACCTGATACTTGAGCCCCTCAAACTCTCTTGATTTTTGAATACTCCTCTCTCATCTGTACCGAGTAACTGGAACCGAAGCATACCTGTTTGCCGTTGTGTAACAACACCCACTTTAAACTGTCTTGGAAGTGCCAATAAACAGTCGCCACTCACATGCATCGTATGCTGGGAGTCCCATTGCGAGTAGTAGGCCTGCAACTTCACTGCAATACACAGGTTACCATCTGACTGGAAAAGCCTCCGCAGCTCTGCTTCACTGTTACGATAAATTGTTACTCTTGCTCCATGGTCCAAGTAGTCATTTTTTCATGCAACCTCGAACCAACAGCGCAGGACAACTTCGGCAAAAATACAACTCTCATACAAGATCGTTCAGTTTCACCCTGGTGAAACAATGAGGACCATCCGACTGTATTTCAGATGAATGATAGACATCATCCAGGTCACTTGGCATCCATATATGTAGACGTACTAAAGTTACCACATGCTTCCCGAATATCGACCGCTGTAAACTTGCTACTACTGGTAGAATATAGGCGGAGTAACGTCTATACAGCCGACGTAGTGCGCACATGAATTTTGGCATTCCTAGGGAATATGCAAAAATAGGGATCGCAATGATTGCAAGAAAAATGGGATGTGATACAGTAAAT
>JABUQX010028861.1:17500-22500 GCA_015478945.1 Trachelipus rathkii
AAAAAATGGACATTTTTATACAAGTTTATATTGACCGGTTTTCCCCCGACGCCCGACTGGTTTTCCCCCGAAATTGAAAAACTCAACTTTAAAAATAAGCTCAATATTTTAAATTTTTTACATGGAAAATGTTAAAAATAGACTTCCCAATATGCATCTAAATCAAAATTCTGATATCTTAATTCTATGAGATTCACCAGGTCTTAGAATTTTTTTCAATTTAAAATTTATTTTTTTCCAAATGGGGGAAATTTTTTTTTGACTAGTAGGTGTAAGTTATTTACTTAAATTTTTATATATGGGTAAAATATATTCTATTTACTACTTAAAAAACCTTTCTCTAATTGGAAAATGTTTTTATATACAAAAATATTAAGAATATTAAAAATTGACCGGTTCTCCTCTCTGTGACTGATTTCCCCCATTTTACGGTATATATATATATATATATATATATATATATATATATATATATATATATATATATATATTATATATATATAATATATATATTTTATTATATATATATATATATATTTTATATTATATATATATATATATATATTATATATATTTAATGTAAAATAATATTGGCTATTACTTTTTTAAATAGTTGTCATTTGGTATTTTTCTATTGTTTTCTTTCTTGTTTTTGTTTTTATTTGTTCTTCTTTGTTATGTACATAACATAAATATTTCATATTTTTCTTATTGGTTCAAGGTTTTTATTCCTTTCCTTTTATACTTTATTCTCCATACTATTTAATTCTTTAATTTTTAATATTTTAATTCTTTTTTATCATCTATATTTAAATAATCAATATAAATTACTTAAATTATACATAAATACTGTTTTATATACTCTTTTTCTGAAAAAGAGATGAAATGATTAACTAAATTTATCATTCTTCCCCTCTCTGCTTCTTCAAATTTGTTTTTTACATCATACATTTGAAGTTCTTATTTGATAAGTTTTATTTTTCTTTTCATCTTTTATTCTTCTAGAGATTACATTTTTCATTTTTGTATTATGTAATTCTTTGGTGAATATATCAGCAAATTGATCATTACTGTTCACCCATTCTATTTTGTTTATTTCTTGATTATTTAAATATTTTCTTATCGTTAATATTATAATTCTCATACTTTGAATTTTTGATTGTCTTTCTGACATTAGTGTATCTACAAGTGTTTTACTATCTGTTCTTAGAATTATAGCTATATTTTTATTAGTAATTTCTTCCTACATTTTTTGTATATATAATGATTGTTCTATACCTTCAAGTAAACTATTTGCTTCTGCTTGTATGACTGAATGATTAACTTTCTTCGATTTGTTTGATTTCCACATTATAGGTACCATTTTGTATCATTCTTACTTTTCTATCCACAGCAAAAATTATAAATCCTAGTTGTGTTTTATCTCCTTCTCTATTAGGAAATGATGAATCACAATATGTTATTAATTTCTCAATTTTCTCATTATTTTTTTTGTATGATATTTAATTCATTTCTGTATTTTTTTGTTAATCTATGAAGTTCTTTATAATCTTTGATACTCAGTTCTTTTTCTCCCTTGCTCATTTTACTAACTAAGATAAATCTGGTCTTATATTTCTTGCCATCCAATTTAGTTTTCCTATTAATTGTCGATATTCTCTTACTTCTTTTATATCAAGTTTTCTATTTTCTTTTGTATTTATTTCATTAATTTTTACCTTTTCCCAGTAATTATTTTGATCCATTATAATATTTTCATCTTGACATAATTGAACTCCTAAATATTTAAATGATCGTGAACTATATTCTCCTATTTCAAAAATGTTTTTCAATTTATTGATTATGTTTTCAAATTTTTTACTTCTTACCCATAAAATATCATCTACATGTGGACATAATAATCCTTCTAAATTATTTGAATCATTCATTATAAATA
This sequence comes from Trachelipus rathkii, assembly GCA_015478945.1. NCBI lineage: Eukaryota > Metazoa > Arthropoda > Malacostraca > Isopoda > Trachelipodidae > Trachelipus > Trachelipus rathkii. The sequence goes on from JABUQX010028861.1 coordinate 19,437, forward strand.
GTGTTGGTTCCATTTTACTTTGTTTTCTATTATAATTAATTGTCTTTTCAATGATAAATACCACATCATAGCAGCATCTTGTAATCCATATACTGTTTTATTTATCTCCAAAGTTTACCATCATTAAATTCTGGTGGTAGTCTTATATATACTTTACTTGTTATTGTATCTCCTTGTAAGTAAGCTGCTGAAATATCCATAGCATTTATTTTCCATTTCTTTTCCTGAGCTATGGTTAATATCATTTTCAATGCTATGGATGAAACAGTTGGCGCATCTATTTTTTCTTCTACTGTTTCTTCATATCCTTTAGCTACTAATCTAACTTTAAACTTTTTTTCATTATTTTGCAATAATTTTTCACTAATTACCCATCTGATATTAATTGCTCTTTCACCTTTATCTGTTACTTCTTCAAAAACATTACTCTTCTTCCAATTTTCTATCTCTATCATTTCTATCTCTTTATGTGTTAGAGAGCCCCATTATATCCCCCCGCACCAAATCTAAACCCCCACCTAAATTTTCTGCACCAGATATGATGGAGATTGAAGATGGTGGAGTGAGTATACTGGTTTGGAAAGAGAGATGTAGAAATAGGACAAAGACCTGAACCAGTACAACAACAATAAAATAAATAAAATTCCATTTTGGAATATAAATTTACAATCAGTGTTAAAACTGAGAAATTGCACTATGAATGCTAATGCATACTTAGAAAAATTTTCCTTTTGGAATATAAATTTATCATCAGTGTTAAAACTGAGAAATTTTACTATGAAAAGTTTAATATGAAGTTATATGAAATAAATAAATAAGTTAAGAAGTAGGATATGTCATAATTGCATATGACTTATATTGAAATAGAAGTTTTTCATTCCCGTTAAAACTGCGAAACTGAACTAGAAAGTGTAATAGATTTGATACTACATGAATAAATTACGACGATGGAATAAGGAAGCTTACAATGACTAATGTGGTGGATCTGACATTATATCTGATCCAGACCATTAATATAGCAGTAGTATCAAGAGGACCCTGATAAACAGGTTCTGTCTAACTTAGTCACATTCATTCCAAATATTAACTATAATTTGAAAATGGATTTTTTTATTATTGGCCATAATGTCATGTAGACATAGTGGAATAGACTTATAAATGGAAATTAAATATAAATTTCAGAAAAGGGATTACATGCATTTCAATTCACTGAAAGAAAATCAATTAGTGCATATATTATTTATTCTGCAAAATGTATGTTTGTAAAAGAATAACATAAATAGCCCTATTCTTGTTCAAAGAAAATTTGAATCTAAAAATATATATACACAACTAACAATTATTATATTTCAATATTTCACAACTAACTACTGGTTAGTGTGACTTTTGTGTTGCAATGGAAAATTGTTAGTTTTTGGGAACAAATAGGGTTGGTTGAGTTACAGAGCAATACAGATGTATACATACCTGCCCATACATGATTACTCACATATGTTCAGGCATGGAACCATGTGTATTTGCTAATATAATTAAGGAAATAGAATTTCATTATGGATGAAGTGTCCAAAAATTTGTCATGATAAAGATTTATCATGAAATTATTGAACTTCAATCATAGATCATAGGTAGGATAAACTGAGAAGAAAGGGACAGTAAAGCATGTAACTCTAAAATGTAAGGTAGTTTATGGCTCTAATGTAGTTGGATGTGCCTGAAAAAGAGTGTCAAGAATTAATATATATATATTATATAGTTATATATATATATATATATATAATATTATATATATAATTTTATTATATTATATATATTTAATATATAATATATATATATAAATATATATATATATAATATATATATATATATATATATATATATATTATATAATATATATAATATACTATAATTATATATATAATAAATGTAATGGAGCTTTTAATAAACTAAGTTTGAAACAAACTTGGGAATATTAGAGAAAGGGGAAAAGAAGATATAAGTTGAACTTTTCAAAATTAAGTGAAACAGTTAGCGATGGGTCATAACTAAAATATTTTAATTTGTTATAATGTATCGATCACACAGTACTGAAGACAAAGCTTATTAATGACTAGTAAGATTATATATATATATATATATATATATATATATATATATATAATATATATATATATAAAATATAATATTTATATATATATATTATATATATATATATTATATATATATAATATATATATATATACTAATATATAATATATATAATATATATTATATATAATATATAATATATATATATATTTATATATAATATTATATATATATATAATATTTATTATAATATTAAGGCATAATCTTTTAAAAGTCCAGAACTTAGATTCCATTTCGTGAATCGTGCAAAATATTTTCTCCTACATACCAAAAACTCTTTTCGTAGTAGAAAATGCAATAATCTTTTTCGCTTTTTTTCCATTCCCCTTTTTCAGGGACTTTGCAAAAAATGTTAACTTTGTGTTTGATTCCTTTCTCTTTTCTTCTTCCTTCTTCTTACTGCTCCAGAGCTGTCTTGCCTTCTCCTAAAGCTAAATTCTTCTCTCGTGTTTTTACCTCTCTTGGTTCTCTGGTTTTCGGCATTTGGCAAACCTTTGCTGTGACTCTGTTTATGTAGAAAACATTCGATAGGGTTTGGCGAAGTGCTTTGGATTCTAAACTTTCCTGTTTCGCTGTCCATCTTTCTTTCTAATTTCTTTTCCGGTTGGCTTTATATAGGAGCTGTTGTAGATAACCACTGCCCATCCTTTATATCCATCAATAAGGGTGTCCCTCAAGGTTTTGTTTGATTCTCTACCCCTTTTCTAATTTTCGTTAGCGATGTTCTATTTATCACTCATCCTAAAGCTCTTATGGCGAGGATTCGACAATGCATTGCTCTTTTCATTTTCATATGAATCCTTCAAAGCAGGAAAAAACTGATGATAGGAGGTTGGCAATGAAGATTCTGACCTCTGATCATTCTCGGAATTTTAATTGAAAAGAAGAAAGCGTCTTAGTTTTCAATATCTCAAAACCT
>JABUQX010028861.1:42500-55007 GCA_015478945.1 Trachelipus rathkii
TATTTAAGATTTTTAAATACTTTTTTAATGCATTTGATTTCTTCTAAGTACTGAGAACTACATAATCTACAGTACACGCTCTCAAAAATTGACTTATGAGAACATTTTTTTTTTTACGCAAGACAAATGTGCCGAAAACCAATGTAAATACGAATCCAGTGTGTGTATTTTTTCGATACACTTTATAATTTAAATGACCATTGCTAGATTTCATAATCAATACATCTAAGAATGATAGTTTACCTTCAACAGATTTTTTCAATGTTAACTTAATGGTTGGCACATAATTATATTAATCTGATTAGGTAAGTATCTCTTCTCGTGAAAAGTTTTGTAGAATGATAGCAATCATTTGATAGAAATCATGGAGAAATTTTCATTCAAAAAGTTCCAAGAAAATATTGCTTAGAACTGACGGCAATGGTGACTCCATACTAAGACTTCTGACTTGTTTGAAGAATCTTCCATCGAATTCAAAAAAGGTATGAGAAATACAAAGGTTTATTAAATTTAATTTGATTATTAATAATGGTCTAGAAATCGAAAATAGACTCTTTCAGAAAATCCTCGAATAATTCTAACGTCAAAGTAACTGGAACGTTCGTGAAAAGAGAGACAAGACCGTAGCTAGCGAAAGATTTATCAACATAACAAAAATTTTGAGCTTTTCCAAAAAATAAAAGTTTTTCAATAGTTTTTAAGAGGTAAGTAGTAGAAATGTTATAAAAGTTTTTTATAGTACACCGAATATGTATTAAGGTCTCGAATGACTAGTCGAATATATTCTTTAAATAACATATTATTTAATATGTCATAATTTATATATCTCTTACCACCTCAAAAATTATATTGGTGTTTTTCTAAACACTGAAAGAAATATAAATTAATCTATATAAGTAAAAGTTAAGAAAAACACTAATAATAGAAATATGATTATTATTGTATTTATTATAAAATAATAAAATATAATAAATGAAGTAAAAATAAGTATTTATATTATAATATAATAATAATAAATTTAATATTTACTTGATAATGAAAATATTATAAAAATAAATACATATAAATAAAAATAATATAATAATTCATTTAATTACTTATTTATAGATAAAATTAATATTTACAAAAAATTATAAATTCATTTATTTAATATTAGCAGAGGTTATAATAAAATATATATATAAAAGTAATTATTATAGTAAAAAACCTCTGAAGGTGATTAGTAATGCCCCCACGTTTAATATAATTTATCTTTTTCATATGCAATATTCCAATAATTATGTTGCAAATTCGAGGGGACATTACTCCTTAGTGCAATTTTAGCGAACTGAAGCTGAATTTTAATATAATGGTCACGTTGTAAGGTTGCTGACAAAGGATAAAGGAAAATAATTTTCCTTAGTTATGACATCAACAGAAGGAATACTTAGAAGACAATAGAAGAGAAAGAAGCAGTTCGTCAGTATTCGCGAAAAATAAACAGGTACCTTCTTAAATATTCCAGAGGTCTTGTCATTTGAGGATTTTCCAACGTTCTGCTCCTCTGATGAACACATAGTTGAATTAGATGATAGGTATATACCTATACCCCTACCTACTATTATACTTGTCACCCTCAATATAATAATATAAAAAAGTGATTTTTGTATTTTTATTTATATTGATATATATATCAATAGTAATATAATATTATTATATAAATAAAATAATAAAATAATATATTAAATATAAATAATAAAATTTTTAAACTAATATATTATTTTTATATACCTTATATACCCCACTACTTATATAAATGGCTACAATAGATCTGATAACCTTTCTGAACACTCTTCTTCCAGTTCATTCTATAATTTTGATTATAATTTAGCGTTATCAGAGATAACAAAAATGTACAACACAGACGAAAGCTCCATAAGCGAGAGAGAAAAAAAGATATCTCGAACTTGATATATTACTCATAATAATTTTATTATAACTTTATTACAAGTCGTGTTACTTTGCTGCAATTTCTTTACTTTAATGATTTAAAATAAATGGAAAGTGAAAACCCACTAATTATAACACTTATAATAAAAAATATATCATGGTTATAAAAGGTTAAGGTAATAAGGTTATGTATAAGCATTGTAACCTACGTTAGAGGTTTTAATACAGATTTAAACTTGAGATTTTATAAATAAATAATTTTAAAGGATGTAAGCACTACTTGTTATTTACAATACAGTATCTCATCTTGATTTATCTCATCAAATACAAATTTTGTGTTTCAGAACTCACAATAATAGCAATCTCGTAATATATGATATAAAAACATTCTCTCAAGATAATAGACATGATCCATATAATATAAAAATAAAAATATTAATTATATATAATTTTATAAATTATTATTATATATATTAATATTTTTAATAAATAACTAATAAATAATATTAAGAATATAATATAAATATTTTATTAATGTCAATAATATATATTAGTATAATATTTTAACATAAATATATTTATTATATCATTTATATAAGAGTATATAATAAATATATAAATATATAAAAAATATAATAATAATTATTAAAAAAAATATATATAATAATACTTTAAGAAAATATATTAAATTAAATTATAATATATAATAAATAGTTAATATATTATTATAATTAATTTATATAATATGATATAATATTTAGAATAATATTAAATAATATAAATAAATAATATATAAAATACATTATAAATAATTATATAAATATAATATAATTTGATAATATATAATTATTATATTTAATATTATTTTTAGATTAAAAATAATAGACTTTCTTATAAACATATTAATAGTCTATATATAAATTAATTATATATATAATAATAATATAAAAAGTATAATTAAAGATAAATAAATAAGAAAAATAAATATAATAATATTATTAAATATTATTAAATATAAAATGAAATATAATAAATAATAATTATTATATATTATATAAATAATAATAATAAAAATAAAAATGAAGTTAATATTACAAATATCTGATCAACTAGTTTGTGAGAGATGTTTCATATATAAAAAGGACTATAAACATCCAATGTTCACTTTTAACAACAATAAAAAACCTTTTCAACAAACCGAGCCGACACCATATATATATAATAATTAAATATATAAATCATAGAAAATATATAAAAATTATTAAATACATGTTAGATATAATCGTTATAGAAATTAAATTAAAACTATTATATACATTATTAATGTTGTGTGTTTTTTAAATGAATATTATAATTGATTTTAAAAACAGAATCAAACAAAAGTTATAAAAAATATATTATATATAAAAGACAAAATAATGTATTTAAAACATAAAAATAAAAAAAATATAAATATAAATTTACAAACTATAAATTTTTATTATAATATATAATATATATAATAATATAATATATTATATAAATTAAAATATAATATTCTAATTATATATAATTAGAAATATAAGTAAATATATAATTAATAAATATAATTTGTTTTATTAGTCTGGTTAAATTTCTTATATAAAAATAAGTATATTAATAATTTATAAATATAAAGTTAGCAGTAGAAAATTTTTACTAATCATTTCAAATTTAAATAAATATGAACAACTCACAAATAAATAGAAATGATAAAATGCGTTTGAAAACAAGTATCAGCTAAAATAACGAAAGGAAGGTCTGTAGGTTAATAAGTTTTGAAAAAATAGGTTAATTAAAGAATAATATGTCGAAAATAATTATAAAAAAATAATAATATAATAAATTAAATATTGAGTTTATAATATATAAATACCCCTAATATAATAAAGAATAGAATATAAGGAGTGAGAAGAAATTAAAAAAAAAAAGGCGGTCAGACCGGTTGAATCAACACGGGGGACTGAAAATAAATCAGAAGTTGATAAGCAGTTAAGATTAATAAAAAAAAAAGAGAAAAAATAAAAAAAAGAAATAAGTAGATAGTAAAAAATAAATAATAAAGAGTATAAAAGAAAATAAAAAAATAATCCTTGAATTTATAAATGAGGTAAATAGTATTGAATAAGTTTTCAAAGATTTGAATGAATTACTTGACAATTCTAGTTGGTAATATAAATATGGTGCTAAAGTGGAATAATGGGGTATTGCCCTTGAGAGAGGTGTGTTATTTTGGGGAGGGGATGGTTATAAAAGATTATCACCGAGAGATAGATTGATATATATACCAGTGAAAAAGAAACAGGGAAAACCGACTACCTTTGTGTATAAGGGAGGAGGGATAATAATTTGGGCGTTAGTACTAAAAGTTCAGGAAGACCGAAAGATTTCGTCATAGGATTGAGATAAGAGAAAGTGAAGTCATGTAGGCATGGAATTGAGATAACCACTAAAATTTAAAGTAGCATAGGAGGTAGATGCCTGAGATATGGAGAGATAATCTAAATTATAGGTATTAAAAATCATGCAGAGATAGCACTAAAGGTATAGGAGAGGTAATATGATATTAGGCAGACCTGGTGGATTGAGAAGTTATAGATAGAGAATATTTAGGTTAGGGGATATTAAAACATAGTGTTAGTAACTAGTATTAAAATTATCACTTAGTAGATAGGGGCATAAGAAGTATAAAGACCAGAGAGAGATGAAATACCCGTAATGAGAAAGAATGTGGAAGTATTCATATAAGAGAGAAATAGTTTAGTATGTAGAACCTAGTTAGTGTTACAGCTCTAAGGAACAAAAAACAAATTGAGTTCAACCTTATTCATAATAAACAAACACAAAGATGGATGAGAAAAATACACATAAAAAAGTGAAATTTAAAGAGCACATAACCAGGCACTTAGTGAGTTCCCAGTGTGTCAGGCGCTTACTAGTAGAAACATCAACGAGCCAAAGAAAAGGGAAAAAGTGTAGGAAAAATAATTCCTAAACATACACATCACTAGTATCAAACAAATAGAACCGAAACCTTACTACTATATAAACACAATTTTACCTTCACCCCACATATTATTATACAAGCAGGGAAAAAAATGAATAAGTTTTCCCCCCCCCCCCCCCCCATCTGGCTAAATTTCGCGGGGACACACCAAAAACACTCCTCAACTCCTGCGTTTCAGAATTCGTCGCACCAGAAACGCTTTCATATCTTTGCCTCTAGGAAAAATGAAGGTTTGGCCCCCCCCCCAAGCCCTATTAATTTGTTGTTAGGGTCTCTCCCTCCACTCTTCTTCCAACTTTAATCATTCCGAACACTTCCCTTCTGCCAACGCGCGTTATTCTTTGATAATTTCTTATCATAAACAACACCATCCAATCAAATTACAAATTGAATAGAGTTTCAAGGAAACACAAACGCATGTCTTGCCTCTCATCCTTCTCTAATTTAATTTATTTTTACATTTATAGGATGCCAACCACATTCAATCCTTCATTATGGTCTTAGAGGGGCATACTTCGACCATGGCTCTAATTGGAACATAAAATAATTAAAATTGATTTCATTCAAGAAAGGACATACCACACTCCGAAACACACATTTATACATACTAACACTTGTAAAAGAGAGACTTAACACTAATAATAATCCATGTCAATGGCGGGCGGTGTTGCTAAATCCATAAAACCTATATAAAATACTTAGAATTTATGTATCTTCTTCTCCTACCTTTTCTCAATCATTTGTTTCAATGTAGGATTGAAATCATTCTCACACAATCACAAGAGTGGTTGAAAGCATTCTTACACAATTCATGAGATCACTCGAACGTCATCTCTTTCTTTCGACCAATATACGGATCCATAATTTTATTATATTATTATTTTTAATCAATAATTAATAATGAAGAATATTAAAATAAGGAATATATATATATATATTAGATATTTTTTATATATATAATATTTATGTACATATTATATATGAAAACTCTGATTGTATACTTTCTAATATTATTTCACTCCTACAAATATTTCCTTTTTTAGTATATTTAGAAATCGATATTATTATTTTATTTTATATTATTTTATTATTTATTTTTATTATTTTAAATAGTATAGTGATAATAATTTAATTCTGAAATTTAAAAAAAAATAGAATATTTAACTGAGATTGTAATATAATAATAATAATATACTAGTATACTACACTAATATATGGTAGCTAATGTTGATGTATGTTAATTATATATTCAATAAAATCAATATATAGTAATTACGTATTTTATTATATATTTTTATTAAATATTTATTTAAAATAATTTATATTATTTATTATATAAATTACTAATATATTATATTATAGTTTATGTTAGTAGTGGTGTCATAATTCAGCGTCATCTTTTATTCTGTCGTAATATATATCTAACCCGGGAAAATGTTCTTTTCACTTTATGACGGAGTGAGAGATCTGTTCGGGCTGAATGGATGAAAATAGTTTATAATAATAAATTAAAAAATTATATAATAAAATAAAATAATAAAAAAATGAATATTATAAAATAGAAGAGAATAATATAAATAAATAAATTATAAATAAATAATTATATTTTATATATATAAATTAAAAAGAAATTGCGTTTTTACACCATATAAAGCAAAAAAAAAATTAAATCGATAATAATCTAATTAATTCATCATCCCTCATCCTTCTCCCTATCCTCCATAAAACGATAATCGATCTATTCGATTTTCTAATTATCGGCTCATTTTAAATTTGATTCAATTAAATTACTTGTATGTCAAAGAGCATTAATATGAAACTTAACACAAAAGCTTATTAATTCTTTTAATGTTTAGTGATACGAGATAAAAAAATTTGCACTATATTTAATACACGTCCTTTAGACACTAAATCATTAAAATCAAACCACATAATTCCTTCTGGCCCTCTCCTTATAGTGTCTTTCATGCATAACTCTCTGGGGTTGCATGACGTCCAAGTAACTCGGAGGGTTGGGACCGTCATATGGATTATGTTGAATATGAATTTAAGTAAAGATTTGAGATTATGTTGAATAGAATTTAAAAGTTTGACGTTCTTTTTCAAAATGCCTCTGTTATGATTTCACGCTGTTTAGCCAACATCCAGTTTGTTATAGTGATATGTTCTTGAGAAGAATTGTCACCTTGTGGTTAATTGGTCGGCAATTTAATTCATTCAGCATCTAAATTTTTTATTGTCAGGTATGTTTAATTGAGTATCTAATATTTTTTTTAGTTCAGGTAATGATTCATAGTTAAGCGAGTTTATTTGTCTAGTCTGATGTAAACTGTATAGATTGATAGGTTTATATTATTACCAGTATATGTTTGAACAGGAGAAATTTTGTTTAATGTTTGTCTAGAAGAATTTTCAAGCAGTAAATTTCAAAAAATTTATAAATAATCTCTTAAAAAATAAAAATAATATATATTGATTCTTAAGGAGACACTAATTCTGATGTGAATAAGTACAATCAAAGTTTCATAGTTTTAAGATCGTCAGGTTATATAATACGAGAAATGTTTCGATACACTATTTCTCGGATCTCGGATAAAGAGAATTATTGGTTTTAGATTGAATATTTTATCTGCTTTTATCCTGCTGCCTGAGAGAATGATATTGATTAGAAGATAAGCAGGCGAGAGATAGGTATTGACACGTTTTCTCCGACTTGTGTATATTGAGGGGTGGTTGAAGTGAATTCTTTTCATTAAGTTCATTTATTTATTTTGAACTGATTTCATAGTTCCCTTCAGAATGTTAGTTAACTATGTAAAAGGTCTATTCTGGCATCATTGAGTATAGTGGTTGAGATATGTTCCGAATAGGTCTATGTCTTATAAAATAGATTGATCCGTTTTGTTCACAACTTTTGGACTATGACACCATTGGTGACAATTAAACAGGCTTAGATGTGTGCGTGTAGTAGGTAACAATTATGGAGATAAAATTGGGCAGGTTTCGTAGATTATTCGACTCGTGTGTGTTAGGCATAAACACCATGGTGATGATGTGATTAAGAAACGCGGGCTTAGGTTAAGTTTTTGATGAGTAAGGTAGGTTTGCCCAAGAGATTTTGCTAGATGTATACGTTTATATCATAGTTGCAAAAGAATCTTAATAATTTGATTAATGAGTGCATTCTATATTGATAGAATTTAAGTATCACAATATCATAGTTTCAGAGGTAGATGCTGGTTATCGTTTGATCAGCTTGGGACACTTTGTTAAGGGGATTTTGTTAGGATAAATAAACCTATGGGTTTTGTGAGTATTTTGCTTGTCTTTGCTCCCAAGATTAGTGAAAAATGGGTGGGATATTATACCATATGTAGTTTGTATGCTCACTGGTGTTAGCTACTTTACACTTGATTAAGTAAGGTGAACTTTTTGATATTGAGAATTAGTTAGCAAGAATTTATATACATACGGAGTAGAGAAAGGAGTATGATTAGGTTTGTTGTTGTACATTATATGTCTCTATAGGAGTTTCAGTTAGTTTATGAAAACATAATGTTTAGCTTTATTTGGATGTGAAAACTTTAATTAAACTAACTTAATTTTAGCATATATTTATCGTTCATTAGTACAGCTATAATTAGAAAGGGTTAAGGATACAATATTTGCTTGTTATAAAATATTACTTATTATGTGGTAATAAGTTGTATAGTTAAATAAAATAACAATATTTGCCTCTTATTGATATTTTCAAAAGAGGTGGGATGTAAAACCAGGGTGGCAGAGTCGGGTTTATGAACAACAAAATGAAATTTGAGTTTTTAAAAAAAGCTTTATTAAAAAAAAAGAAAAATAGAAAACGAGTAATTCAATTACGTTAAATGTTTTTGTGAAATGTCAATTCTTTTATGAATAATTGACCGTGTTTATAGGTGGAGTGTTTATGGTCGGTAAGAAAAACGCCGGTTAATCGTTAACTGTTACGTCTTCAAATTAGAGTTAGAAGAGAATCAGGTTAATAGTTATTGCAGAATTTGTTAATCGTTTTTTCATCTTCATTATTATTATTTTTATCGTAGTGGTCCAGAATAATGATGCAGAATTATGTGTTATCGGTTAGAATTAGAAAACTATAGTTATTTATAAATAGCTGTTTTTTTGAATATTTGAAGAATAAACTTATCGTTATAGTACCGATGGAATATTAATTAATATTATGGTATCAGTTTATATAGATAGATAACTGATTATATGATCATGTATTTGTATTCAGTTAATAGTAAAGAAGTATCCTTAATTTTTTGAAGTGTTATGGTTTAATTACGACCAAAATGAGTAATCTATACTTTGAATAAAGTATTGACTCTGTAACCATACAGTATTCTTCAGCCTCAATGAAATAGGTTGTGTTGTAAGGTGACTGAGAGGTTGTATAGTTGGAGGGTATACGATGTGGATTTTGATTTACTTGATTTAAAATTAGTAAAACTTTTTACACTATTACTATGAGTGTGAATTTTTAGTTCTCAGACTTATTTTTAATTAGTTATTGTTTGGTATGTATATAGTATAGTAGAATGTATGGGTGACATCCGGCAATCCGCATCCGCAGACATGTGGCCGCTATTGTCCGCATTTCCGCATTCTTTTCAATTCATAGAGGACGAGTGTTATATATATATTGTATGAATCAGATAAAGCAGAAGGTATCAGAATAGTTAAATATTATAATAGTGGGTGGTGTTTGTTGAGTTTTTTGTTTATATTATTATATATATGTGTTGAAAATCGGTCAGAAGAAATATTTAAAAATAGAGATTATGATTGAAAATTTTAATTGTAATTAATATTTATTAATAAGTTTATATTTAAATAATAATTTTAATATAGTTAATATGTTTTCTATTATATAGGTTATTGTATATGGAATGTTAGGGCGTTGGTTGTGTGGTTCGTGGGTGTGTTGGCTAGCTGGTTTGTTTTTTTATAGTTATGATAGTACTAGTGCTTGTGATTCTGCGTTATGTGCGACTATTGTTTTATATGATCGTGTTGGTTATTGCGTATATTTATATTATATATTGTAGTTCTTGTGAGTGGCTTCCAAAATAAAAATGGGTACTGATTATGCTGATTTCAGTCAGGCGTCTTGCGCTGTTTGATTAGTTAATTAGTGTATATATAGTTATTATATCTCCCTTGTATATAGTAGGAATAATCCATATATAGCCATACGGGATGATATATATTCGTCTTCCAGTTACCTTAAATTTGTATTTAAACAATATTTTAATACTCTAATTGTATAATTTTTGATTATTTTATTTGTAATGAACAAGCTGATTTTCTTTTAAATTTATAAATTAATTAATTAATTATGTTTTGTTGCCGTTTGCAAGTGAACAATTATTTAGCTTAGCTGTTGCTCATTTACGATAAGAAGCGACTTCTGGGCGAGAAGGCGAAAAACTTTTATTTTTAAAGCATAAATTTACCTCATAAAATTATTGAGTATGTAGAAATATGACTTCATAAGAGCATAATTTTGTAGGCACTTCGTGATCGGTGAGGTTGGGGAACATTAGTGGATGTGGGGAGCAAAGCGAGTTGGTCTTCGTCCCCTGTCATCCGAAACTTTCAGCTCATGAAAGGCCAAAACGTCGCTATAGTATATAATATATATATGATATATATAGTATAATACTTTAATATTAGGTATATACGTATAGTATAATAATATATATATACATATATATGATATGTATATATATAGTATAAGTATATTATTAGTATTATTATATTAATGTTATTTTATTATATATTTATATATATAATATATATAGATATATTATATTAAATATATATATATATATATTTATGTGTATATATATATAGTAATTATATTATAAATATATATTTATAAGTATTAATTTACCTCTTATATGATATATGTATATATGATAGTATTTATTGCTATATAGTTTATTTGTGCTGACTATCCGTATTCGCAATCCACTCCGGCGCGGATTGACATTAAATCCGCATCGTGCCGCATCGCATTCCGCACCGCTGGATGTAAAATTACATCCGCATTTCACAATCTCGGCATCCGCGGATGTTTTTTAGGGAAAATTTTTCCCCTCACATCCGCAACTCAAGTCCGCATCGCCGCGGATGCCAAAAATTTGACATCCGCTGCATCACTAATATAATTATATATATGATTAATATAATATATTATATATATATTATATATTATATATAAGCAGCATAAGCTGTCACAGGATGGAGACGTATATGCCCATATAATCGATAGGTCGAACGCGTATGATATTACGGTTGATATATTAGAGACGAGTCGATAAGCTATTATCAGAAATATATATATTAACTACTACATTGTTGCAAGATCAGGCGCTCGATCGGGGCGATCAGATGAGGTACGCTGCATGAGAGAGCCTCATCGACAATTGAATCGGTTAAGTCCACGCGGAGGCGCTGAACGAGGTTCGAGGATCATCAGGCAGTCAATTGTTATGAACGTCGATATAGAGAGATGAGAGCCTATACATGATGATAGTTCGTGGAACGAGCGGTGATCGCTCTACTATAGTGTGGCCGTATCCGGAATTAAGGGTATATATAACTATAAATATATATTATAATATACTATCTTAATGTAAAAATATACTATATACTTAAACTTACAGTTTTAATACAATAGTAAATATTTTAATAAATACAACGTTATTGCCTACTTCTTATATTTTTCCACTAGTCACAAAAGAACCAAGTCAAGTAACGAACGAAAGAAGTTATCTCATTGAAGACAGGGTCCCAAATATTGGCTCGGCTGAAAACAATGTTCCCCTCTCACCTAAAAATTGGACAATAAGGGAATTTCATTGCAGCCATTTTTGACCCTAATAAACACCCAAAACTGTGAAGCTTTCTCTGCCTTCTAAACCTCGTTTTCGGGTGTTTTTTGGTTTGGGATGTGTCCTTTTCTTCAGATTCAAAATTTTTTAAAAAAACGCTATTTTGTGACATTTTCGATTCAACTGCTACATTTTTTTCCGAAATGATTTCAAACTTGAAAACATGCATAGATTGGTCCATTACGTACAATAATCACAAAAAAATTGCCAAACGAAAAAAGTAAAAAAAAAAAGATTTTCAATTTTTTTATATTTGTGCTCAGATTACTTTGCTCAATCCACTTTTTTTTGTTTTTAAAATGAAAAATTGCGAATAATTTGATATTGTAATAAAGCGAAGTCAAAAATTGTCAGAGCATGACGTAGCTCGGGGAGATGCACATTTTTAACTTTGGTTTAATTTTATCTTCCTTTTCTTTGTATATGCATAAGTTTTTGAATTTTTTTGGAACAAATTTTCCCAAAATATATTTGTGGAAAATTTTCACCCGGTTCTTTATGGTACAACAAAAGATATCTAATAAAAAGCATCTCGTCCGCACTATACAACCTGAAATTGGAATGTTGATCGGTCTACAGTAGATAAGACATATATCATAAGTTTCACGTTGCTGC
>JABUQX010028862.1:0-15000 GCA_015478945.1 Trachelipus rathkii
GACCGCTATTTCCGGATTCCACCTGAGGACGTACACTAAAGTTTATAAATATGACATAGTTGAAGGGAAACCCAAAAACACTAAGTAATAACCGTGATCTATGCACATCTTTTAGTTATAAATATAAACTCAATAAGAATCACTTTATATGTAGTTATAAAAATCGTGACATATGATATAATAGTCGAGATAAGGTCTTAATATTCTAATAATTACTAATAAAAAATTCTCAAAGAAATAATTCACAAAAAATTTATTAAGTCAATAACAAAGTCCGATGACTTGCTCCTTAACGATGAGCAAAACTGTTCTATTGGCACGGTGCTAATAGCAACGTCAGATAGGGCTCGCTTCGCTCGCTACCAAGATAAGATAACCGAGTCTTGAGAGCATATTTTAGGGCACTTTTGCGCAATAGATGAAAAATCGATGTGACCCGCGTCTTAGAAAACAGGGCTGTTTTTTAAAAGGATTAGATTATTATTCAGAGAATTTTAAGCAACGTAGACATTATTCGAACCTCAACACAAAATCAATCCCAACGAGCAGGCGTTAACTCACAATCGTATCAGCACTCCATCAATAAAGCAGGTTTAAAGAAAACGATAGTTCAATGCTACAAATAGGGGGTTTTGAATACAACAGGAGAAATTATGTGCATGCTATATTCCGCATAGTGTTGTATCTAACCACAATAATTTGTAGACCTATGTTCCCAAATAGGGAGTTTGACAAACAAATTGGTGCGCATATGATCTACCAATAAGGGGTTTTGACATAGACAAATATGAGGTGAGTACATAAACTATAGTAAGAATAATAAATATATAGGAACACCTTAAAAATTAACTTAAAAAATCTTAAGGGATTAAAATCTCGCGCCTTAACGTCGAGGCACGATAGTCATCGTTACTATTTCTGATTAGCACGAGTGTGTGCAAAAATTAAATTTTTCGTTCTTAAAAGGAGTAATCTTTTTCACGAAGTGAGATAACAGAAAAAGATTATTACGATTCATAAGTCATGAGTAAAGAATTTGTATATTCAGAAGATATCCTTCTAATATTTACAAAAATTATATTTTTTTTTACTTTGTTTTTAATTCTTCTTTAGTATGAAATATTAATAACAACCAATAAATGGGAATTAAGGTTAACTGTAAGAGCCAGTAATCATGTGCAAATACTGAAAGAACAATCAGACAAAGTTCTATATCACGTTCTCTACATGCGCTAGCCTGGGTTAAAATGTTATAATTATAGTAATATTTTTTTCTATAGAATATAATCATTATCTAGAGAAGAAGTCGCAGAAATGTATACACATAACTAAATGATCCCAGTAGGAGGAAAGTATAAGAACATAAGTCAGAGAGATGTTTATTCAACGAATTTTAGGAGGTCTATAAAACCAGTGCAGGATCACAGAATAGAAACGTGGGAAATTCAAACTCAAAATGCCCCTAACAAATCCAATTCATAATCACGCAAAAAAAAATTTATAAGAAAACCAGAGTATCTAAGGTGCATATAATCCATTGTCAGAGTCAAAGAGCGTACGTCCCAGAACAACCACGTAGATTCTCTCCGCTGCATATTCAAAATATTATTCATACGCAAAAATGGTAACGGAGAGACTCGAGATCCATACAATCCATTCACACATATGTCGAGAATTAGCGAGAACTGTGAACAACTAAAATAAAATGATGATGATTATACTTATCTACTGCTTAATAATTTGTATATCTACTTAAACTCAAATGTCTATCAAAAAAACAAATGCGTTAAGATCATTATTGCTAATAATATCGAGTATTTTATATGTATAACATTGACAGTACAGAACGCGATAGAGAGAAAAGACAGCACGAAATACTTGAT
This sequence comes from Trachelipus rathkii, assembly GCA_015478945.1. Classification (NCBI taxonomy): domain Eukaryota; kingdom Metazoa; phylum Arthropoda; class Malacostraca; order Isopoda; family Trachelipodidae; genus Trachelipus; species Trachelipus rathkii. The sequence goes on from JABUQX010028862.1 coordinate 1,884, forward strand.
TAAGCAAACGTATCTACGCTCAATCTAAATTCATTTATCAGGTATAATTAAGACCACTCATGTGAGAAGAGGCCATTCCGTATAAAAATGGAGATATTTTTCCGTAAAATAACTCTACTACGAAACAAACCAGCACACGATATTTGATTGCGAATAACTCCAATTCATACAGAATTTTACTGCGCGCTTCATTTCCGTTCAACAACCATTATCGACTATCTCTATTATCCTAGCCTCGTAAGAACTCTTCTTAATAGACGATTAAAATGTATTCTTGAATTTTAATTTCATTCGCTTCTTCATTAGAAAACGCGCGTTCCACTTGACCGCAGCTGGGGAATGCCTAATTGACGACTAATTTATCTATAATGGTATTATATACGCTCAAATATCGAAAACGTTCTCTATACGTATAAGCAAATCAGCCACCGAATAATTTTGAAATACAGTGAGAAACTATTATGGGATTTATTTAAATTTTGTATCTTTTAGCTCAGCTTAAAAGGCGTTCGTCAGATCTCGCCTCTAATACATCCCGCATTTTCTCGTTCGGTCTCACGTCCGAAAACAATTTTGACTAAAGGTGTACGAATAATTTAATCGTAGGGCGAGATCCATTATAGTTATTCATATAAGGGATTAGTATCGTTATTCAATCGAACAATATAATTAAAATATCCCCCCGTAATCTAACCGCAGCTCTTCCGTTTCTACTTAATTAACTCTTTCTCTTCCAACTCCATCGCCCCCTAGACACTTTGATCGCATATCAAGTAATACACTGCTATACGCACTAGAACAGGGAAGAATAGAAACGAATAAGCCTAATTGTATAAAGACCGATTTCTTACGCCGGATCAGCGAACGAGACAATCTGTAGCACTTGCGAAGGTTTCATATTCTTATAAATAGATTGATATCTGTAGTTGTTACATCACGCTCCTTCAGACATATCGAAAATGGCTGACTGTTATTATGAGAAGCCGCTAACACGACATAATATCTGCTTCGAGAACAGCAATATAGATAGATAGTCCTCCCTAACATCGTCACTGCACCGATAGCGATTAGAAGCACAAACCATACGCTCAGAGCGCTCAATCAATAACGTAACGAATTCGGTATTACTTCCATTCAAAACGTTACGCCGGCAACAATCTCGAGTTCGGCAGTTTCGACTCGAGCCGTGTCTGACGTCAGTACGCACGTACGAGAGCACCACATCTCTCCACACTCATGCTATGCAACTTTATACGCGCGAAGATCAAGGTGGCCTCGGCCTACAAGTCTTCGCCATAGAAGATTATTCTCCAAAAATGATATCGTAAATAATGGAGAACACTTACTAATATTATTACGTTTAAAAAGAGCCAATAATATAGCCAGGCAACAAACGAAGTGACTCTGCAGTTGAATGGTATTCAGATACTTTCGGATATCCTGAATTTTTTTCTCCGAAGCGTGTCGAACGAGTTCGTCCGTTATCACCTCGATCGCGAGTTTAAAGTACAAAAAATAAAATTTAAAGTGCAACATGGCTTCCCTCCGGTGTAAAAGTGATCGTTCTTTGAAAAGGAATCCGAGCATTTCTTCGCGCGATAAACTTTCTCTAAATTTCGACAAGACCATTCTTTTTTTCTCCAAGTGTTTCGCTTTTCTCTCGACGTCCTCGATGCAAGAATCCAATAAATTATTAAAGGAGTTTTTTGAAGAATATATTCGATATTGAAGAAACAGCGACGTGTTCCTGTGAATATTATCGTTATTACCCATCGTGTCGTCCGTTATTTTTACGTATTTTACTCAATCGACGATGATTAAAATAAATTTATGGCTGTATATTTAAGCAAAACGTATACACTCGTAGGAAAAAAGTTTTTTAATTTTGTTTTTATGTATTTTTCGCAATCAGGTTGATTAAAATAAAGGTATAACTAAAAACATTTTTTTATTTACACAAAAAGTACACACTTTTAAAAATAAAACGCGAAAATTTTTTATAATATATAATATAATATAATATAACATAATATCTTCAATTATCGAAATACAAGTTAAATATTTTTGAAATTTCGTGGTCTAAAATCTTTTGAATTTTTTTGTCGGATTTCGATGACCACCTGGTGTAAAGGTAATTCACGTAAACCTCGCCAAATATCTTATACTTAGACTTCCCAAAGTCAGCTTCCTGCATTCGCCTAAACGATGCGAGCATCTTCTGATCCCCCAAAAATTTAGCGGTGAAGCGTTCGTCTTTCGAACTTTGAGGAATAAAAGATACGTCGAGTATCAATTCGTTGGTTTCGGCGTCGAGCCGAACGTACCGTCCCAATGCCTCAATGACTAGCCGGTGCCAGGTCGGAATTTTTCCCTTCTTCATTTTTGGTTTGTAGCGAAAATTCTGGGCCTCCACGAATCTGCAAAATGCGATCTGTACGAGAAAGTCCAAAAGATCGGAGGTGAACTTATCTCCACAGCCATCGGTGACGCAAAGTTGTTCGACGAAATACCGGTTGATCGCGAAGGGCAGGTGAGTGTTCATGAAAGGGATTTTAATCCCATTTGTCGTTCTCAGGTTGACGTTGTTATACACTTCACCCATGGCCCTTTTCACTTGCGCGAGCGTCACTTCGCTGACGACATTGTTTTCAATATCATCGACGATTTTAGATACCAAGAAACTTGCTCGTAGAGCGTTATTAGATTTGATGTTGCCACCAGCGGCAGCAGCGGCGGCGGAGGCGGCGTACGGCGATGAATATTCTATCGTCACTTCGGTGTTTTGACACATTACAGTTTCCTTCACCAAATGTCCGGCGGAGGAAGAAGAGGGGGAAGACGGGAGAGGAGAGACGACTTTCACGGAAATGTAACTAAATCCTTTGAATATCCCGACATTACCCCACTCACACATATAATCGTATATCAGGGGGTTCATTAACGACAACGAAAGGTGGTCGTAATGATGATCGCTTAATATACCTAACGGTCCAGACTTATTAGAAACGTCTCCATCGTCTCTTCGTACAGGCGTGCCGGCCGATATTGATCACTACCAATATATAACTCTAAATAATTAGATTTCTTATCGGATGACTAGCCAACTATCTAAAATATAAAATAACGCCACTACTTCCTTTATTTCTCTGACTTTGCTCCAACAAACAACCGATATATAAACGGATGCGTTAAATTCGGTCATTAATACGTAAAATGAAAATAGGGGGATCGTAATTAGCTAGTTCGTCAAGACAGTAAAATCAAGCTCAGTCGGTAACCGCGATACGTCGCAAGCTATCAGTTCCCGTTTAAAATAAAGTCCATACGTACTCTCCTGATCGAGCGCGGACGAATGGCTTTCACATACACTCTCAATAAATTCGTTTCTTAAAAAAGGAATAACTAGCCATATTCACGCCACTCTTCTTATTTTCATATATTCCCGGCTCAACAGACCAAACCGATCACAGAATCGTGTCATCCATAGTGAAGATATAGGATTTCCATATAGACGTGATTTCCTTCGTCGCCAAATTCGACGAGCGCTGTTAGTTGACTCATTTTCCTGTCCAAATGGTAATAGCATCGTTAATATGTAAAGAGCTATTGTCAGATTTTAGATGCCGACAAGTCTCTTGTGAACCCTCCGACGCTTGATTTCAGCGTCGAGTACCTCAGCTAGTTTGGGCGAGCCTTGGACCGAACGTTATACCAATTAGGCTCTGATTAGGCGCAACTTCGGTAAGACCTGATACGGGTGTATTGTCCCATAGTAAAATAAAAGTTACTAACTTCTGGATATTGGGTATTGTATTGTTGCTTATAGAGCCAACTATATAGGAGAAGATTAATCGCGAACGCGAGATGCAGTGTTATTCTACCCGTCGTAGCAAAAGAGACTCGGTAACAAGGGTTATGTTCCTAGCAGCTATGCTATAAGCTAGAACGGTCATGACTTAGTACTGGTCAATATCTGTCTTCCGGGTGTAATCCTGGACAAAAAAAAAGTCATGGAGCTGCTGCTAGCTGACGCTATTCTGTAGTACCATCCTGCTCATATCCGGGTAATATTCTGCACACCAAAAAAAATTCGTCGAGAGAAAGCTGTCTGGATAGCTGCGGCCCATACTTCTGATCTCTTCGCACAAAGATAGGTTCTAGGCGTATGACATAAAGAAAGAATATTGGTTTTTCTCAATGAGAACTTACACGACGTGATCAGATAGACTATAAGTCGTCCTGCAAGGGATATCTAATTTTCTTCACGGGTTAATCTGCTCGCACAATAACCTTAAGAAAACAAAATATCATCGACATAGCAAGCGGGAGCACCTTGCTTAAGAACCAAATCATACATATCACGCACTGAAACGTAGCTCTGCAAGAAATGCTGCTGAGTAACGCCGTGCGAGCTGCATAGGCTGCTGACTGCTGCTGCAGAATTGAAGAAAATCCCGGAGCGTCCGGGCGTTCTTCTAATAGTTGTTGTTGCGATGCTAGCTGCGCTGCTGGCAGCGTGCAGTTTCCTTAAGTATATTTTGGTAAAACGCTTCGAATTATACGCAACATGTGGATGTTTTGATTCTTTAATTTTTACCACAAGAGTGCGATATGTAGTGGAAATTTTGAACTTGCGTCAAAAGATATCTATTAAAACCTTACCTTTGTCACCAAGATGTCCCGGAACGCATTCCAAAATCTGAAAAATTGGAGTTTAATTTGTAAATAGTTAATAATAAAAAGGATGATGTTATTTTACAGGTAAAACTGTTATTTATAAAGCCGTTGATCGAAAACGAGTTGAACAGGCTAGAATTAAACTTACCGTATCTAAATACTGGGATATCCGAGCGATTCTCGACCTCTCCGTCAACCCGAACGAACTGATGACGATTCCCATTCGTCGAACTAATTCGATCATGGTAGTGATAATATTTCTTCTGTTGTTGTTGCCGCACGGGTGCTTCGTCGAACAAACTCGGGAGGAGAGCGGGGTTTTCTTTAGGCGCCAACCGCGGAAAACAATGTAAATCCTGATCGAAAAGTGTATTTTTTTCCACCTCCTTCAAATAATCGGACAAGCTTTCGTTTTCAGATAAGGGACTCGATTCCTTTCGAGATATTCTCAAATCCAATCCGGCATCTGAAATATTTAGATTATTAATATCAATGGTGAATACTTTAAATGTTTTAGCGCTAAAAGTAATAGGGTTCAATACCTTTTATAATCGCTTTTTTAGCATGTTGTAAATATATAACGGATAGGTGTCTATATATATATATATAATTATATATATATATATATATAATTATATATATATATATATATATATATATAATATATATGAATCCCCTCTTTTTCTTAAGAAAAAGCTACATCCTCCGAAATGAAATTTTTTTCATTCCACTCGATAGATCTGTCTACTACGACGTCTTTGATTTCCGTCAAACTGTTTGTTTCTAAAACCGCCGATGATGATGCTGCTGCTCTCGCTGCTCCTGATGGATCGTTCGAAATGACAGTTGGGTGGTGGCAGATATTCAGCAAGGAATCGATTTTACTTCGATCGCTAGATTCAGGAAGCCAACGACCTGCTGTGAGAAAATAAAAATGAGAAAAAATCAGTTACATTTCCTTCTAAAATAAATGATTGATGAAAATTACAATTTTTTTCAAAATATAATGGTACAGAAACGAGCGAATAATTCAATTTTTCCTACCCATTTCCTCCATAGGAAAAAGAAGAAGACGACTTTTCCTTTCCTTGTAAGGGAGCGGCGGTGCAAGATAATTTCTTTTCTTTAAGGGGAGAATGGTCTTTTCCTTTTTTTCTTTGAGAATATCGTTAGACGGATGCTGAGAGGATTTTTCTTTTTTTCTTCGTTTTGATCGACCTTTCTTTGCTAGTTTTTTAGAATTTTTACCCGATTTTTCCGAGGTTGCGACCACATCTTCCGTAAGTTCGAGAAGATTTTTTCCTTTAGGATTTCTATTTTTGCCCATATTTTCAACACTCGAAGACGCTTCTTTGCTAGATTTAAATCTTTTCGCTTTATCGTCGTCATTCTCCTCCTTTTCGTTTTTTCTAAATTTAATTTTTATTCCGTAACTATGCTCGATATCTTCGGCGCACCAAGAATCATCGCTACTCATCGCCGCCGCCGAAGGTTTGGTTATTCTCGCGGTCACAATTTCTTCGTTGAGTTTTGAAGACATATTCTTTCAAGACGACACCCTATGATATATTACGCGAATAGAGTATTCGAACTAACAGTGAGTTTACCTCTCTGTCTCACACTTCAAAGAAATTGAATGAATTTTCAGTCGCCATGGCTTATATATATATTCCCAGCCGTGGGTGCTATCCCGCCCACTTTGCTGAGTTCGCAAAGCCACTTCGAACACGATTGGTTCCCCGCATTGGAGCTCCAACCCAGTTTTGTTAACCCCTGTACTATTCCCCCCATCGGAATCGTCGTTTACGTGGCTGTTTGCACTCGAATAACCGCTATTGGTTAAAGAAATAATGTTCTGACTTCTACCCCACAAACCCCTCGCGTATTGCTAATGTTGCAAATATGTTTCGAATTTTATTGGCTCGGATACGTTAGAGCGTCCGCCTTACACAACGCCTCGTTTCATCAAATGCGGCTCACCGACCCCAGCGGGACTGCGCGAAACCCTAAAATATATAATTGGCCGGCCCTCAGCGCGTCATACCGTTGACTCACGAACGCCACCCAGAAAAACGAACGAACGAACGAACGAACGAACGCACGACGCTATCGTTAAACCTCATATAGTGACGTTTTAGCGGGAACTAAGAAAAGTCGAAGGTCTAAATCCAAAATCTTGAAAAATATTTAACACTTAAAAAAAAAGTATTATTTTTTTATATAAAAAATTACCCGATACGGTTCTTACGGTTGTTTCAAACTAACAAAGGAATATGACATGGTACATAATAACTTTATAGAGTGAGAGAGTATAAAACAACACCATTTTTCTAGACAACTGCATGATGGATTATATCTATATATAGAAGACCTGATAAAAAAAACAATGATGAGAGATATAGAAAGAATTGAGACTTGATGATGTTAATATATGTGTTCGGGAGAATTAATACACAAAAAAAAGAAAAACCCAATTATATCCCCCAAAATAGTTTTCTCCCATGGGTGGAAACCCAAAGGCAAGACAATAACACTTAGACGAAAGAATTTATTCCGGCCCCCGCGGCACTTTAATTCTTCAGCTGATTAATATAAATGGCGCGGTGTTTTTGATATATATTCGTGTCCTGAATTGTCAGTCACACTACATGAACTTATCATCATTAATTCTTTCTTAATATGGTATGATGTTCTATTTACACTATAAAATATTACCATATTTGTTGGATTGATCGCGGCGAATATACCAAACGGCTATAATATATTCTTGGTTGCTGATTAAATCTCTAATCACATAGTTCCGCGCGTTCCTGAGTGAAACTGCGGATTTGGTTAGGCAATGAGAGCATTACTTCTATATAGCGCTATCTCAGCGGTCGGTGCTCAACACTTCTGACAAAAAAAATTCACTTTTGTTATTTTCGAGAAGAACTGGTTGTCTGGGGTTCTGAATGTTTGCGTGTGAAATAGGGGATGGGATGGTCAGATAGCTATCTTTCCAGGAAATGTATTGGATTATACGTTTAAGCAGAAAAGAAGTTTGGTCGTATCAGTTATGACGGTTGATCAAGGCGAGTTCCAAAAACGTAGTTCGCTCTCAGCTAATCCAGAGTGGCAGGGAAAGAGCATAGAGTTCAAAAGAAAACCTCGCTGGTAACTATATAACAAAAGGGTTATATTTTCCACCTTGCTCGGGTAATTAGGAATTCATTGGGCACTATAATCTATGGCTCATTTAATGATCTATTCTCGCACACATACAATCTGGACCGTCATGAATTATTCGCGGAAATACCACTTACTTGCCGAAGACAATTCGGTAAAGTAAAAGACAACAGCATTATTTCAAGAGTACATAATCAGCCCTCCAAGATAACGAATAACATTCCACAACTTTGGGCACCTATAACATTATAGATGGAAACCACGATTTAGAATTGCATGCAATATAATACATCGTATTATTGCATTTGAACAGAGTAAGAGAATTATAATGATATAAAATGTGCTTATTAAAGGTAGACAGGAATTGCTAAGAATATTGATACAGCAAACAATCAAACAAAAAAAATATAACAGATTTTCTCATATTATATATCTGTTCGGCCCAAAGACCCAATTTCCTTATTACCTCTTCCGTAATAGCCAAATATTTTGTTTATTTGATTATCCTAGTGGACATACATATATTCAAAAAAAACAAACAATATGTGTTTGATCTCACGAATATATGACGGTTGATATCTGGATATCAGTCAAGAATTTTAGAACTATGTCATAAGAATACATCTGTCTTAAAATCTCGGATGATGAAATAATGCGCTAGAATTCACTTGCTTGTAAGTGCACCGCGCAATCGGTTATCTTAATTACTGAAGAGCACTAGAGTCTATAGTAATAACGTCGCACTATGATAATAGTAACTTGACCCAGGATTCCAAAAATCAGCGCCACAGGATACGCAAATCGAGTCTGCATAAAACATCTTTTGCTCTAGAGTAATCGCTCGCTTTCCATTCTGTAGTACCGTTAGTAGGCTTTAATCTTCGCATTTCACACATTCTTTCCTCTCTTTAAGACGAGCAATTAATATTCAGACACACACAACGGTTGCCAACACATATATTAATCTTACGTTAATTTATGCTCAGTGGAAGCACGTCTCGTCACTTAAGTAATGGTCAGGAGGTTGCATACACAGTAAGCTATTTGCGTGCAAAATAGTAGTACTAATCGGTATATCTCTAGGAGATTTATGTACTTAGAGATATCAAAACGAATTTGGGCAGGTAGGCTACGGGACAATCGAAAATCGTGGAGCTCGGTGACTGTTATGGAAAGACCGCTCTCCTTCGATGGTCTTGGTTATAAAAAAGAAGAGTAGGATTATATACAGAGAAGTTGTAAGTATCTGTGAAGGTCTACGTGGAGTGGTGATTTTAAAGATTGCCGAGTCTCACACTCTCTCCTCATAATCATTACTAGTTGTGTGGTGATTAATTGGCAAGTTACTGGTCGCATAATTTGTGTTGTGGCTAAGTTGCATAGTTCGGACATATATTGAACGAGTGCCTTCTCATCACCTCATGCGAAGGTGTAACACGATCCTTCTATAGGACCAGCCGAGATCGAAGCAGAAGCACTCAGCTTCTAGCATCGCAGAGCGGTTATGTAAGTGTCTATTATTATCATTAAGATTCATTACTCGGTAATTCTCAAAATTAAGTGACCAGAATTTTGCGAAACACGAAATGTAGGCTGTTGCGCACAGAATTCGACTTGAAAATCTCCACGGGAGGCGTCTAACTGCTAGATATTAGAGTTGTTAATTCAGTGGTAACACCCGTTACTCCAAGCTCGACTCGACTGCTTTAGCTCCGTCATAACCCAAACAGGAGAGTGATTTGATTATACTCATTTCTCATATAGGGTATTTAAATTTAAATACTTTTTACTCTCAGCTCGATGAAACCACTGGTCTTCTCGTAGGGGTAATATATTTAGTTTTAATTAGCAGACTGTTAGACTTGTTTTATTTGATTTTTATCTTTTAACACGAAATGCGTGTTTATTCCTCCATGAATATTATTTTGTTTTATTAGCCTTTGAAAAGGAAAAATCTGAAGTTTAACCAACCCACACCGTCTATTGATCAGTGCGAGCAAGGACATAAATCACTCAACCTCTCTTGCTATTCCTAAAATTTTCTAAAACTCGCTCGCTTCAAGCGTAAACAGACCAGCTGGTATTACTATATATATAAATCTCATGATATATATATATTATATATATATATATAGGCGGTATATGAGCATATATTTATTATGTATATCACGGTATACTTTAAATAAATTATAATATACTAAGTAGGTGCAGGATTATATACCTGAGACTCATCACTCACTAAATATGATGAGTTAACTAGTATTATATAAATATATATATATAGCGTGGTACTTTATATATATATATCTAGTGACTATGAGTGAATATATTACTGAGATAAATAACGGTGATAGTAAACATGATGAGTACTACCTGATATATTATTAATAGTCTATGTCTAGTATATTTCTTACTATGTAAAAATGTCCTTGACATAAAAATACCGGTGAATATTCCCCGTTACATATACATAAGGGTATAGGGTAATAACTAATCAGTACTATATATATACTCACTCAACTTTTGACCTCTAAATGGAAATACTGCTACGCCATATCATATATATATTATATATCAATATATATATAACAGTGCTATACTACTATAGTGTAAAATTCGTGACGAATTTATAGATCTATACTACATAGCGCTCAATTGAGATAGTAATATATATTGTAATAATAGTATATGTGAGTAATCAAGTATAATATCTAATTAGTTATATAGTATAATATAAGTACAAAAAGGAATGTGTATTGTTTACAAAGTTGAAAGCCTTCACCTATCATAAAATATTATTAACATTAGTCTAACATACGATAAGCTGCGTTTCCCAGAAGCCCGAGTGGCAAGACCAGTTGACAAAAAATGGTGACCTCGGTAACGTCTTTTCAGAATTGAAAAAATCTTACATTTAACAAATTAGTTATAGAACAAGGAAATTTGAGTAACTGGAAAACAGCGCGAGCGTGCCCGATCGTCGGATGCGCTGACAATTGTTATATCTATACTCTTACTATCTTATATGTATACTTATTTTATGAAATGATATCGATACTATAGTATCTTAATATAAAAGTTAACTAAAATATTAAAAAATTTTGGCAAGACCATTTCCGAACACATGTTTAGTAATAAAGATTTGTATTGTAAACAGAGTATCTTAATACCGCGCAAGGGCCGTTTAGTTAATTCCGAATCGAGGATTTTAACAACGAGGGCGCCTGACTGTGACGCTTAAACGTGACGTAGAAGTGCAAACGGGCTCTGGAACGAAATGCATGTTGCGCCTGGTGCCCGCCCGGGCCTGCAGTCGGGCCTTCTGAAGCGCAGCTTTAATAATTTTTTAACCATCATTTTAAAAATTTAAAACTAAATTGTAAAAATTTACCTAAAATTTTATGACTCCAGAAAAACGTAAGGATTTCGACACATGAGCACACAGCACACAACACATCCCATAAACGCACTCGGACACACGCACACACACATATATATATATATATATATATATATATATATATATTATATATATAATATTTATATATATATATATATATATAATATATATATATATATATACTAATATATATATATATATATATATATATATATAATGGGTGAAACCGGTTTAGGGAAACCGGTAGATATTTTTTTTCCTGTATGATAGCCAGGAAAGGGAAACAGACCGTAAACTCTTACGACAAAGCAGAGCTCGGTTTTTGTTAAAAATTTTGGCTACACCAGTGTATATAATATTAACATCTCTGTTGGAAAGATTTCAAGGACAACACAGTATGCGTACCTGGAAAGGCTGAGGGGCTGAGGTGTTTACAGCTCTCCTCTGACAGTTTTTGACTAAAATAAAATTTTATCAAACTTTTCAAATAAAAGCCATGAAAAATGAGTTAAAATAGAAAATATCGGTACACACTTATGATTGAAAGACTCTCAGCCTCACACCCCACCCATCCCCACCCACTCCTCATAAAAAAAAATACTGCATAACAGGGGAACTACATATTGTCCACCAGAATCGGATATTGTCTACAGAGTGTGATATTGTCACCAGAAACTGACACAATATATTGTCCACAAGATGAAAGAAAATCATTAATTTCCTAACAGATTCATTTCCTTGTTATTCAATACATAAATGCCTCTAACAATGATAGCAATCACGGAAGTGGAGAGAGAGAGAGAGAGAGAGAGAGAGAGAGAGAGAGAGAGAGAGAGAGAGAGGAGGAGAGAGAGGAGGAGAGAGAGAGAGAGAGAGAAGAGAGAGAGAGAGAGAGAGGGAGAGAGAGAGAGAGAGAGAGAGAGAGGAGAGAGAGAGAGAGAGAGAGAGAGAGGAGAGAGAGGAGAGAGAGAGAGAGGAGAGAGAGAGAGCGTTTGTTCACTTTTGTGAGATTTTGAACAAAGAAATTATGAGAATGTGATATGACGACAGGCCCTCATGTTCTTGATATGAATGGCCGGGTTTCATGAACTATGATAGGAAAAACAGAGTCTCATGAACTATTGAAATGAAGACAGGTCTCAACGAGTTTGTGATGTGAAAGACGGGTCTCATAAACTAATGATATGAAGAAAGGTCTCAATGAACATATGATTTGAGGACGGGTCTCAATGAACGATGATATGAAGACCAAGGTCTCATGAGTTGTGAATTGTGAAGACGGGTTTTTTAATAAATTCACTATGATATGAAGGAAGGTCTCATGAACTATGATTTTGGAGACGGCGTTCAATGGCTATCATATGAAGACCGGTATATGAAACTCTAGCTGCCTCAAAGTAAGGGGTTAAAGTACGACAGAGTCGAAGTGACGTGCACATATTAAAAGACATAGTCTTAAAAATAATTGACAGTAATTAGCTCGACAGGTAGAGAGATACTGGGGAGAGGTTAGTGAGATCAATTGCGATAGTAAGGCGAAAAGCTTTAAACCTCTTCAGAAGACTCATGGAAGAACGGATCACCCCGAATATATGATGAAGGCTACATACAGGGACCAACTATTTTTCCTATATGGCGCTGCATCAGCAATTGGGATGGTATAAAAGTTCTGTAGGACACGTCATGCAAAATACCCAACCTCTTAGAAACGTTTTTAGATTGCTACTTTACTAAGAAGGTTAAAAGCTTGGTTTAAGACAATACTGATCCCTTAGAAACGATCAACGGCGTGAACTTACCTTGTCAAAGAAATCCGCGACACGTTATGGCTTTGAATGTAGGTGTTTTCTAATGTTTTATTTCTTTTTTCATTTC
>JABUQX010028862.1:25000-36898 GCA_015478945.1 Trachelipus rathkii
TCGTCTCTATCTGGTCGCAGCTATTACTTCAATATTTTTTAAGACTATTGCTTTTAATATGTAACTATTACTCAAATTGTTAATCTTAAACCTTCTTTGAGGAGCTAGAGTTCATGATAACGGTCTTCATATATAGCTCATGAAGGACGCCGTCTCCAAATCATAGTTCATGAGACCTTCCTTCATTATCATAGTCTTAATGAAAACCGTCTTCACTCACAACTCAATGAGACCTGTTCTTCATATCATCGTTCATTGAGACGTCTCAAATCATAGTTCATGAGACCTTTCTTCATATCATAGTTTATGAATGACCCGTCTTCACATCAAACAACTCGTGAGACTGTCTTCATTTAATAGTTCATGAGACTCGTTTTTCCTATCTATGTTCAATGAAACCCGCATTCATATCACAGAACATGAGGCCCTGTCTTCATATCCCATTCCTCCATTAATTTCCTTTGTTCAATCTCACAAAGTGAACCAACGCTCTCTCTCTCTCTCTCTCTCTCTCTCTCTCTCTCTCTTCTCTCTCTCTCTCTCTCTCTCTCTCTCTCTCTCTCTCTCTCTCTCTCTCCTCTCTCCTCTCTCTCTCTCTCTCTCTCTCTCTCTCTCCTCTCTCTCTCTCTCTCTCTCTCTCTCTCTCTCTCTCTCTCTCTCTCTTCTCTCTCTCTCTCTTCTCTCACTTCTTTGATTGAAATTATAAACGCCATTTATGTAACTCGAAACATACGGGAAAGGAATCTGGATTAGAATTAATGATTTCTTATTCTGGTGACGATTAATTGTTCAGTTTCTGGTGAACAATTATCCACCTTGGTAGACAATATCGATTCTGGTGACATATGTAGTCCCCTGGCTTATGCAGTATTTTTTTTATGAGGAGTTGGGTGGGGATGGTGGGGTGGTGAGGTTGAGAGTTCCTTCAAGTGTAACCGAATCTTTCTATTTTAATCATTTTTTCATTGCTTTTAATTTGAAAAGTTTGATAAAATTTTGACTTTTACTCAAAACTTCAGAGGAAGAGCCTGTAACCCTCAGCCTCAGCTTTCCAGGGTACGCTACTGTGTTGTCCTCTGATAATCTTTCCCAACAGAGGATGTTAAATATATATACACTGGTAGTAGCCAAAATTTTAACAACCGATCTCTGCTTTGTCGTCCAGAGTTTACGTCTGTTCCCTTTCCTGGCTACATCATATCAGGAAAAAATATCTACCGGTTTCCTAACTGTTCATCATTATATCTTATAATATTTATATATCTATAACTATATATATATATTATATACTATATATATATATATAATTATAATAAATATATATATATAATATATATTTATTATATATTATATAGTATTATATCTATAAGTTTTGTGTGTGTTGGTGTGTGTGTGTGGTGTGTGTGTGTGTGTGCTCATGTGTCGAATCCTTGCGTTTTTCTTAGTCATAAAATTTTAGGTCAATTTTTACATTTTAGTTTTGATTTTTTCAAAATGTAATGGTTAAAATATTAAGCTGCGCTTCTGAGCCCGAACTGCAGCCGGCGGGCACACAGGCGCACATGCATCGTTTCCAGAGCCCGTTTGCGCACTTCTACGTCACGTAAACGTCACAGTCAGGCGCCCGTTGTTAAATCCTCGATTTCGGAAATTAATAAACGGGCGGGCTGCGCGGAAGAATACTTTGTTTACAAACAAATCTTTTTACAAAACATGTGTCGGAAATGGCTTGCCAAAATTTTTTTAATATTTTAGTTAACTTTTATATTAAGGATACTAATATATCGTATCATTTCATAAAATATATACATATAAGTATAAGAGTATTGTTTACAATTGTCAGCTGATCCGACGGGCACGCTCGGCCGTTTCCAGGTACTCAAATTTCCTGTTCTCTAATTGGTTAATGTAATTTTTTTCAATTCGAAGCGTTTCCGAGTCAATTTTGCACTCGGGCTTCTGGAAACACAGCTTTTTTATGTATTTTAAATCGTTAATATTTTTGGCTACTATGAGTGGGGAAGGTTTAAATTTTTAACATAACATTGCTTTTTTTAAAGAATATATAATAGTATAGATATATATTAATATTATATATAGATGTATACATATATAGTTATATTTATATTATATATATATATATTATTATATATATATATATATATATATATATATGGGCGTAGGCAGGATTTCAATTTAGAGGGCAAAAGTTGAGTGATATATATAATATATATATATTATAATATATATAATTATATAATTGAAGCAGAAATTTTATTATATATATTATATATATCTATAATATATATATACTTATATACATATATATATATTATACTATATATAGTAGTCATATATTTATATATATATTATATATATATATATATATATATATATATATATATATATATATATGATATATAAGTATATATATATATATATATATATATATATAATATATTATATATATTATTATATTATATTAAGTGTGTGGAAGCAGGATTTGAATTAGGGGCTAGCAAAGATTAAATGATTTATGTCCTTGTTTGCACTGATCACTAGACGGTGTGGGTTGGTTAAACTCCAGATTTTTCCTTTTCAAAGGCTAATAAAAAATATCATAGAATAAAAGCTATTTCGGTTAAAAGATAAATCAAATAACAAGTCTACAACAGTTGTAATTAAAAAAAATTATGTGTCACGAGCTGAGTAAAAAAAAAAATACCTATTTGAGAAAAGTAAAGTAATATTTTTTGGGGTTGGCGAGTACAGAGTCCTGAGTGGTAACTAATTTAAACCGCTAAACTACATAGACGCCTTGGATTTTCAGCGAATTTCGCAATTACATTTGTTTCCAAATTCGTTCATTTTTTTAATTACCAATATTCTATGAATACTTATCCTACATAGTTCATTAAGCCTGTCTTCGTTCATTGTGTTTCTTAGCCAAGTCTTTACTCTTCGCAGAGTGTTGAAAGACCTTTCAATTTTACTTGCTAAACACAATAGCACCAGTGCAATTAATAGACAGATTTTTGATTTGAGGAAAAGGGGTCGGCTTCTTTAATGACATCAGTAAGTTCCAAGTCTTTCAACTTTTGTTTATCTATTTTTTTATCCAGCCACAAGGTATAACATAAGTCAATTTCGGTATGAATTTTGTTGATATCAAGATCATAAAACTCTGAAAAGCATTTTACTTTTTCACTCAAAATGCCTACGGGAGCACCTACCATAAGAAACGGATGCAGATGAAAAAGATAAAATGTTGGCACGTTGTTTTCTGAAAATCTCGTCTCTAAAGAGGAGGAAAGTGAGTCAAGATAAGCCACAAGTACAGAACGATCCAATATTAAGCAAAAGATTTAGCAGGATAATTTGCTTTTTGCTGTTGGGATTGTACTTTTCTAGGTAGTGCAAGTTCTACTAAGAACTCAGCAGTAATAAATAACATTGGCGGATAAGAGCAGATCAGCATTTATTTCATCACCAGTTTTGCAGTGGTCTTTGACAACTTTCAAAATTCTTTGGACATGATCAGAACACCCATAAGGTCAACTTTTTTGTTTGAATAAATGTTAGCCACTGGATCAAAATAAACAAAATATATTTGGCCTATTAAGAAGAGGTAATAAGGAAATTGGGTCTTGTTGCCGAACAGTATAATAGAAAAGCTGTTTTTCTTGTTTGATTGTTGCTTTCATTTCACAATTTCTACCTTTTCAAACATTTTTATCATATTTGTATGTAAAATAGCAATACTGTGATATATTTGAGTCTAACGGGTTTCACAAAGTTTATAGGCAAGTTGGGAATGTATTTTCTTTTTAGGGTGAAGTCTCTGAAAAATGTTTTGTCTTTTATTGTGGCATGAGTAATTTCGAATTTCGCGGAATGATGCTTAGGTCTATGACCAATTAAGCCAATGGCTTACACAGTGAAAATATAAACCTTTTTTATATTTTACCGCGTTTCTTTTGAAACTCTATGCTCTTTCCCTGGCCATTGCCTGAGCAACCGTTGTACTCCTGATCACTCATAGATACGGATTCCAAAACCTTCTTTTTTCTAAAAAACCAAATCAATCCATTTTGGAAGTAGCTTTACCATCCATCCCATCAAGAACTTCAAAACCCCAGAAAATTTCTTCTCGAATAGTAATTTTTTCAAGATCGAAACTTAATCCTATAGATAATTGCTCATTGCCTGACAAATCCGCAGTTTCATCGGCCAATATAGAGTAGACACCAAATTTTTTTGCATCCGCGACAATCATGTTTTTTATGATAATTCCACACAAATTGATAAGTTCATTTTGAATCATCGGAGACGTCCAGACGGCATTCTTCTGTCCTTGAATATGTTTTTTCAATTCCACATCACCACTTTCTATTCGAAGTTTAATCAGGTCTTCAAAATTTCCCTCATGCAGTCCTTATACCTCATATAAGCTAAGTCATGGGTTCCGCAGAAAATTATGGTCTTCAAAATTGCTGTAATATTTCTTTTAATTTCTGCAAATGTAGCTGTATATCAACGGGTACGACTTTCGTGATTGATTTAGCAGCTTTGGCAGCCGCCAAATGTTATCGACATACTGAGAGTTTTAGCGGAGAATACTGTCAGAAGAAGCTAGCTGTATAAAAGCACACAGCTAGTTGACTTCAAAACACATTAAAACTCTTTAGAAAAAATGTAAGTTTATAATACGTTAGTAATTAGTAATTATTACTTCATTATCTATCGATTGATGTATCTTTTTCAGTTTTTCTACTAATAAACCCTTAAAAACGTCGTCTGGCAAACATATAAGGTTCATTTTTTTTATTTCGCCAAGATTTAGGGGGGCAAGTGCCCCCCCCCCCTGTATACGCCCATTATATATATATATATTTATTATATATACTAATATATAAAAACATATAATTATATTATATATATATATATTATATATATATATATATATATAATTTACTTATATTTAGTAGGAATTAACCCAGAAATTAAATAAATATTATATTTATAGATAATATATATATTAATATATATATATATATATATATATATATATATATATTATATATATAATATATATATATATATATATATATATATATATATATATATATATATATAAAAACTATCATATATGAGTTTTACATTTTTACAATGAGGTACTCTTTGTATTTTTCTACAGGCACTGTACTTTTGTACAGCAGAACTTCAGCATAATGATTAATAACCTCCTCCATTTATATTGTGTAGTTATGATGAACACATTAATTAAAGCCAGTTTTGTTAGTCTCTCTTCCCATGGAGAATTGAGAAAGTGTTTTTTAAACCTTTTTGGAGTAGATAAATATCTTTCCGTGGTGCTCTTTGTGGGCGAGATAGATGCTAAAATCTTCAAGAATTCAAATGGGACTCTAGAAATTAAATTTATTTACAAATTTCGCAAACTTACCAAATTTGGTAAATATGAATCTATGACTCACAAACTTCCTTTCCAACTGGTTTGAAAATTCATCAAGAAAAGTAATTGCAATTGTTTTATGTCTTTTAAATTTACATTGATTTTGACAAGGAGGATTCACATTTATTCATTAACAAAGTGGAAGTTTATTTTTAACAAATGATTGAAATCATCGATGTTTTTGTACGAAAATCTTTTAAAGCAAGCATCACATTTTCAATATGATTAGGAGCAGTTTCTGACACCAATGATGGAGACTGTATTGTAGTACATAATTGACGAGTGACGGAGAATAAAGTTGAAATCATAATTAAACTTTCAATCTACCCCTTCATAATTACAAATTTCAACAGATTTTGAGGTTTTTATGAAAAAGGTCAATACTTCATTCAGTTTCAAACTCCTCTAAAGATTCAACTTGCTTTAAAAATTTCTCTAATTCTTAACTATCCATAATCGCTTTCCATCCACCTTGTTTCACACAATCGTGATAGCTTTGCTCATTTTGTTTATGGGTAAATATTTCCTATTTTATTCTATCAAAATAGGTGTTTGCCTTGTTAACCTAAAATAGGGCCAGTTGTTTTCACTGTCAATAAAGTTTCTAATTTGTTGTACTCCACATGAATGTGAACAACGATGAACAAACTACAATACCATTGTGTAATAATTGTGACAGTTTTGAACACCTCCAAATCTTTCCTTCACTCCTCTGCACACCATCAATCGTTCTCGCTAATCAGATTGTCACATTTACTTCAAACTTCGTATTTTGCCTCTGTTAAAGATCTCCTTTTGTCTTTCAACAGACACAAACCCAAGAAATCTTCAAGAATCATAAAATATGTTTCTAATTTCTATTACTGTATACTCGAAATTGCTGTTATTTTTATTTAATAATTATTCTGGAAAATTAAAATTAAAAACTCACATAATGAAAAAAAAAATTTGAAATATTGTAAATAATTTTCAGACTGTCAACATACACCTGGGAAGCGGGAATAATATATATATATATATATATATATATATATATATATATATAATATATATATATAATATATATATATATATATATATATTATATATATATATTATATATATATATATATATATATATATATATATATATATATTATATTTATATATATATATTATTAATATATATTATATATATATATATAAATATCATATATATATATGTAATATATATATATATATATAATACATTATATATATATATATATATATATATATATATATATATATCGTATATATATATATATATATATATATATATATATATATATATATATATATATATATATATATATATATATATATATATAAGGATTATGTTTGTATATATATGTTTATAGATATATATTTATATATATATATATATTATATATATTTATATATATATATATATATATATATATATATATATATATATATATATATTATATATATTTATTTATATATATATATTATATTTTATATATATTATATCTATATTATATTTATTTATATATAAATGCATAGGTGTATTAATATAAATATAATATACTATATATAAATATAATCTATAAAGTTAGAAAGGATATATATATATATATTTTTTATTTTTGAGGGGGAGTGTTGAAATTTTGAATGGTATCTAAATTAAATTCTCTATATCATTCTCAAATTGGAATCCAGTCCCAAACCTATAATATAAATCTAAAAATTAATAAAAATCTAACTATTAATCTAACTTTAAAATTCATAAATTGAGCTATAAAATATGCCTCTGCAAAATGCTCTAGCCTGATGCGAAAAGGGAAAAAGCACAACCATCTAAAAAATCTCAATTCATTTTGAGAGAGAGAAAAGAAAAAAGTTTTGGAACAGCTCTGGTCTAGCTACGCCTTAAGTAATTTTTTCTATGAAAGCAGTGACTCTGTGTTTTTTTTCAATACTTCAATATCCTGGATGAATTGTCTTTCTTCAGAGAGGGATCCCTCCTCATCCGATTGAAGTACCCAGCATAAAAGGCTTAAACAGATGCTTCAGCGCATTACCGGTAATAGCTCCCGTTTTTTTGAAGGTAAGAGAAGTTTGCTTAGGCATATTGTTTTATCTTTAATAATATTTGCTTCCTTTACCTCTCCCCATAAGTGAGGTTTAATTTAATTTAACTTGCTTAAAGAAATAATTTTATAATTAATGGTACTCCCTGTGAGGTACGCTAAAAATTTTCTATAATGAATGGTGCCCCCTGTGAGGTAAAGGTTTGGTACTGGAGTTTATGTTTGAGTCCTTTAATAATTCATAAAACTTTAAAATTTCAAAACTCTTTCGTCAAAAATTGTTCTAAAATTGAAACTAAATATTGGAGGTTACTATTTCATAATTAGGGATAGGTTAGCTTAGTTAGTTACTAAGTGGTAAAATTCCCGACTAATTTACGAATTACGAGTGGCGACGCAAAGACTACAAACCTTGTTTACATACTTAAATAACGGACTGACGATTGACTTACTATTCTAGGTCTGTGTTAAAAGTAACGTTTAATTAAATAAATAATATTGTGATATATATAAAATAATTTGTGTATTACAATAAAAATTACAATAAAAATACTGAAAGGTATTTAAGTAGAAATTAAGTAAAAATAGTCCTGAAGTGTAGCAATACTGTTTGGGCCTATTCTTTTTAGGCGTAAGCCTTACTACTTTTGCCCAAATAGGCTATACGTATTAGGGCTGTAAAATTAGGTATTTGAGTAAACTTCGTAAATAAATTTTTGGAGCCTAACTATTGTTATAGGCCTACCTAATAACGTAATAGGCTTTGTGGACTTCCATACTGGTTTAAACCGGATGGTGGTATATAAAAGTAGGCTTATTAAAATGCCTAATTTAATTAAGGTGAACTCCCTTTTAATATAAGAATTAAGGAATATTTTAATTTCAAAGAATTAAGGATTTTTTTTTTAATAGGATTAAGGATTTTATATTTTAAGGCCTATGGTAATTAAATAGGCTTAGGTTGTCACAAGTGTGAAAATGGAGCATTTAGACATAAATAGCTCTGATATAGAAGGGTTTGCTGAATCTTCTGGCCCTTCTGAAGAATTACGAAATGTAATTAAGCTAACAAGAAAGCGGGGTGGTAAAAGGTCCGCTGTTACTAAAACTTTAAATAAATTAGTTCCAGCCATTAATACTCTATCCAATGAGGATAAAATAAATAATTGTTTAACATTGAAAAAGTCAATAAATGATCTTGAATCTCTTAATGAAAGTATCACAGATTCCTTTGTTGCTTGTGAAGAATTTACGACTGAAAGACTAGAGGCTTTAGAGTCTAATAATGAGTATTATTATACTACCATTAATAAATATATTCAATTATTGAGTACGAATGTTTCTCAAAGTACTTCTGCTTCAAATACAGCTCATAAAGCTAAGGTTAAAATAGCAGAAATAAAGATCTTGCCATTTGAAGGTGATGCCTCTCAATTTAAAAATTTTAAAATATCATTTACTAATATTTATGATAATTTAGGATTGTCAAACCAAGAAAAATTTGCTTATTTAAAACAGCACTTAAAAGGAAATCCATCTGTTCAAATAAATTGCATTCAAGAGTCAGATACAGCTTACGATGAGGCTTGGGAGCAATTAGAAGATCTTTATGCTTCTCCAGGTCAAATTAAATTTTCACTAATCAAAAAGTTATTAACTTGTAAAAAAGCTTCTAAAGATCTTAATAGTTTAAATGATTTTCAAGCTAATATGAATGCCAATGTCAATCTGTTTAAAAATAATCAACTAACTATTGACGATATTCAATTATACATTTATTATAATGCTTTAGATATAGAATTAAGAGAATATTTACGTACATGTGGTTATAAATTGTATCAATCATTTGATGATTTTCGAAGTGCGGTGACTGAGGCTACTAAAACATTAAACGATCAAGAAAGTGTTAAATCAAAACCTTTAAATTTTAATGCTCTTTCATTAAAAAATGAATCTGTAAATAATAAAAATGTAAAAATAAAATCTCAATCAGAGAATGAGGCAAGTTCAGGTAAAATTTTTTATGAAGGTGTAAAATCTAAAACTTCAGTCGTTACAGCTTCTACTGTAATGACATGTAAATTATGCTCTCAAAATGGTCATACTATTTCCAGATGTACCAAATATGCTACCAATAAAGAAAAATGGGATCGTATAAAAGAATTAGGGTATTGTAAAAAATGTACAGGTAAAAATCATGATGAAAACAGTTGTACAATATCTCTTGATCCTTGTAAAAATTGTGGTAAGAGAAATCATTTATATTTTCTTTGCTTAAAACAACTTTCAGAAGGTAAAGCTAAAATTAAGGATCCTAAAGTAAAAGATAATGGGAAAAGTAATAAAACTAGTCAAGGGTGTAATATTACTTCTATCGGAGGTAATTCAATTCTTCCATCATTGCAGTTACCAATTGTATCAAATTTGGGTGGTGAAATAAAGGTGAGAGCACTTATAGATTCTGCGAGTCAGGACAATTACATTGTTAAGGATACAGTAGAGTCTCTAGGTGTTTCCACTAAGGTCATTGAGGAAACTTTAACAATTAGTGGTTTTAATGCTCAATCTTCAAAGCCATGTTTTGAAGTTGCAAAATTTTTTATTAAAGATGTTGAATATCCCATTGAAGCCCTAGTTGTTGATAACATCCCAGTAAAGTTTAAAATTAAAGAAGTGTCAAAACTAGTTACTTCCCTTGAACTTAATGGTTTTAAATTAGCAGAGAATTATGATTCTGAAGTAGTAACGGATTTTAATGTAATTTTAGGAGCCCCTAGTATTAAAGAACTAAATTTAGAAATTATTAAAATTAATAATGCTATGGCTTACAAATCTAGGTATGGTGTCATTTTGCAAGGTATTCCCTCAGATTATCATTTCAAATATGAGACAGCCTTAAATTTAATTACAGAGAGTTGTGTGGCTACTGTCAGTGAAAATGATGAAAATCTAGCTGAAAATATAGGTCATTTCAGCAGTCTGGAAAATTTAGGGTTATTTAAAGATGAAAAATTTACCACTAATGAACAAAGAATAATAAAAAATTTTAAGGATAATGTTCAGCTGAGTGAGGAAAGTATATCAGTAGAAATTCCATGGAAACCTAATCATAATATAAATGACTTAACTCCTAATTTTGATTATGCTTATGGCAGGCTTAATTCTCTTATTAGAAAATTAAAAAGTAATAATTTATTAAATGAATATCAGAATATTTTTGATTTACAATTAAATGAGGGTATCCTTTATGAAATTCCTATTGATAAAATAGATCATAAAAAAGACTATTTTCTTCCTCACTTTGCTGTAATTAGAAATAATGTTCATACTACTAAAATTAGAATAGTGGTGGATCCATCTGGTAAAAAATATGATGATGACAAGGCTTTAAATGATTTACTTGATAACTGTCCATCCTTGTTACCACATCTTGCTAGGTTGTTTATACTTATAAGACATGGTAGGTACTTAACCATTGCTGACATAGAAAAGGCTTTTTTAATGTTACATCTTTCTAAGGAAGATGATAAAGATGCTCATAAACTATTATGGATTAGGGACTTATCAAAACCTTTAACTAAAGATAATTTAATTTGTCTTAGGTATAATAGAGTAACATTTGGCAATAAAACCAGCCCATTTCTTTTTCAAGAGTCAATTAAATCAATTTTGGAGTCAAAACAATCTGAATTGGGAGATTATTTTTCCAATCGGTTATATATGGATAATCTAATTATAAATAATGAAGAAGTAGAATCTATACAGTCACATTTTGAAACTGCTATTAATTATCTAGAGCCCTATGGTCTTCACCTTTATGAATGGGCTTCTAACAGTCCTGAAGCAGAGTTAATGTTCAAAAAATCAGGTTTGCTCTCTTCTGAAGATCCTCTTTTCACTAAACTTCTAGGTTATTGGTGGAATAGGAAAGAGGATTTAATATCCTTAAAAGAATGTAATTTAGATAACAAGTGTAAAACTAGAAGGGAGATTTTGAGTGCTATACAAAGTATAGGTTTTATAGCTCCTTTAGCTTTTAAACTTAAGCTCTTAATGCAAATCTGGTGTGTGAAAATGCTTCATGGGATGAAGAAATCTCCCCACAATTTAAAAAAAAAAGAATGAAAAATGATCTGTAAAGATTTTTCTAAGGTTAAAAATTTAACATTTCCTAGAATGACATCAATTGAGTCAGATATTGAATTTAGTCAGTATGATTTACATGTATTTTGTGATGCTAGTAAGGTTGGGTATGGAATAGTATGTTACCTTGTTAATAATCAAAATTCAAAATTTATATATGCCAAGTCAAGAATTAGTCCAAAGGGTAAAGATTATTCAATCTGTCAACTT
>JABUQX010028864.1:0-35000 GCA_015478945.1 Trachelipus rathkii
AAGGTTATTACTTCTTTCTGGTGGGGGGAAAGTCTTAATATACAGAGATAAAGGATGCGTACTCAGTGGTACCTCCTTTTGCGAAGGAAAATCATAAAAATACGCCTTCAAGTCCTATCAGTATTCGGACCGGCATCGGATGTGGAAAACCGTTTCTTACGATAGGTTGGGGATGAGGTCCTTCAAGCAGGAAACTGAATAGGAAACAAAGAATTCAGAGATGCGAATATATTGGAGGGATTCAGAGGAGGAAAGAGATAATAAAAAATTTATTTTGAAAATGGTTAAAAACGTTCATACAGGTAGAAACTGCACCAATATATATATATTATATTATATATTTATATATATATATATATATATTATAATATATAATATATATATATATATATATATATATATATTATATATATTATATATTTATATATATTTTATATATAATATATCATATATATATATATATATAATTATAATATTATATAATATATATTATATAGTATCTATATATATATATATTATCTATATTATATATATATATTAATATATAAATATATATATGTATATATAAATATATATATTATATATATATATATAATATAATATATATCTAATATATATTATATATATATATATATAATTATATATATATATTTATATACTATATATACATTATATATATATTATAATATCAATATTTATCTATCTATATATCAATATATATTATATATATATATATATATTGGGCGGAGCTAAGGTCGTCGGGGTCACCCAGCAAGATCTTCCATGGCGAAGTACCCCTCATATATATAATATATATATAGTATATATATATATATATATATAATAGTATATATTATATATAATATATATATATATATATATAATATAATATATATATATCAGTATATATATAATTAGATATTATATTATCTTATATATATATAATATATTATATTAGGCCCTCTTAACTCATTCATTCCGCCCTAGGCAAAAAAAATTCACTTAAAGCAATGTAAATTATATATATATAATATATATTTATAGATTATATGTAAATATAGTATATGTAATTATATTAGTGTATATAAATATATATATTATATTATATAATATATATATATAATTATGATAGTAGTTACAAGAGGAAATATTGGATGCAGATAAGCTAACAGCTGAAACCGGGAAGTAACGGTCTTTTGACCGCGAAAGGTCGTTCTAATTGTACCCGCACGGGTACAATAGAAAGAATTAATAAAAGAAATAAAAATAAACTAATAAAGTAATAAATTAATAATAAAATAATAAATAAATAATAATTTAGATTAATTAGAAAAAAAATCATTAATTACTCAACATTATAAATTAGGTAATAAAAAGGAATATTTTATAAAAAAAAGAAAATAAATTAATAATATAATAAATAAATTAATTTAAAAAAAAAAAAAAAAAAAAAAAAAAAAAAAAAAATTAAAAAAAAAAAAAAAAAAAAAAATCAATATTACTTTCACTCATTTAAATTAAATATTTTATTCCGCACTCGGTTGTGCCGCACGCACCGCACCACACGCACTCGCACCTCACCGCAACCGCAACTCGCACCACACCTCACTTAGTAACGATAGAGTTTGGCTACATGGTTATCGGTCTCTCAAAACTTGACACCCCATAGTTAGGGGGGTGACGTACCATCGTCGTGAGACGAGTTACTGCCATCACCCCATAGCGGGGGCGGTGCCTGTTCCAGCCCCCAACTGAGATAATTGACGTAGAAGGCTGAAACTTGGTATATCACGCTTCATATAGGTATCCACAATCATATAGAGGTAAAGTGACGCTATGCCCATATGGTGTTGGGGTTAAGCCCCCAAACCTTGGAAATTAACCATAGACGAACGAACTTGGTATACACCTTTCATATAAGGTACCCACATCCGTATTGGACGTTAAATAGCCGTACACCCCAAAGGGGGGTCTCCATGCCCCAAAACATGAAATATTAACAAGAAACGACAGAAACTTGGTATAAGCCACCTCTTCTATAATGTTTCCTCGATGCACAGAGAAAAAAAACAAAAAAAAAAAAAAAAAAAAAAAAAAAAAAAAAAAAAAAAATTATTCTTTTAAGTTTATAACTTAAAAAAATTTATCGTTTTTTTATATAAATCAAAAAGCCTCTAGAGCTATATAAATCAAACAGCCTCTGGAGCCTCTGGAGCCTCTTCAGCCTCCCCAGCCTCCTCAGCCTCCCACCTCAACGCTCTCCATCTATGATCTAAATGCGATTCATGTCATAATTCTGTATCTTCCTGAGCTGCTACAGCCTCTGGAGCCCTTGAGCCTCTTCAACTCAACCCAGCCTCCTCGCCTCCCCCACTCACGCCTCTCCCATCTAGATCTAATGATTCATGTCTATTCTGTATATCATAAAACAAACTTTCTTTTATTTTTGTTTTATGTTTTTAAAAGTTTGTTTTTACTAAAAATTTACGCTTTTCGTTTTATAATTGAGAAATTCGGTGGGGGGTTTTTCCTACCCTACAAAATATGTCTATATGTGTAAATCAAGTAAATCTAACCACCTCCCCATTCCTGGAATTTTACATTACATAGCAATATTAACCAAATTTTATCATATACTGGGCTGATTATTATATAATGACATGATTATGCAAGTACAAAGTTTTCTAACACAAAGCAAAACATAGCACTCACTGAATACGAATTAACGTACACTCACAAACCTAACACATTTAAACACGATAACAGTTAACATTACAAAGTACGTGACTTAACATCAGTAAAATAACTAACATTGTGCGCAGAACGTACACATGCTTACACTTCTTTTAAACATATACAGATATTTTTACATTAACGCATAGTAACATTTTAACAAAATTTCTCACAAACACTTAATGTAAGTATATAGCTGATGAATGATATATGCTAACGGTAAGCAAAGTTTTCAGCATACAATAAAGCAACATACGGCTCAAGCTTAACTCGATATATGTACCACGACAGAACCTAACATACCTTATACATGAATAAGCAGTCAACATTAACAAAAGTCCATACTTTACAACAGGAAAGTAACTAACACTCGCAATACAGAACGTAACTACTCACACTTTTTTTCCTAACATATCTTAACATATCATTATACTATTTCGGCATTAAACATGGTTATATTTACCATATCGTACTAATTATCATACTGATAACGATATATGCAACGTAATCAAAGTTTTTGGTTTAAACAAAGCTAACATTATATTCTAAGCAAAGAATAATAACATACAAGAAAAACTAAGCCACAGCTTAAGCAAGAATAAACTGCTAAGATTAACAAAGTTTCATATTCCCACAAGTAAGTAACTAACAACGCATACGGAACGAACAGGCAGGTGCGAAGCAGATGAAGTAAATATTCATTTAACAATAAAATATTATTTTTTACGTTTTGTTTTATTTTATTTTTAATTTTATTTCCTTAAAACTTTTTGTTTTTAAAAAACTTTTATTTCTTTTTAATTTTTTCTCTAAAACTTTTTGTTTTTAAAAAACTTTTATTTATTTTTAATTTCATTTCTTTAAAACTTTTTGTTTTTAAAAACTTTTGTTTATTTTTAATTTTATTTCCTTAAATTTTTGTTTTTTTAAAAAAAACTTTTAATTTTTAATTTTATTTCTTTAAAACTTTTTTGTTTTTACTAAAAATTTTACACTTTTCAAGTTTATAACGTAAAAAATTGTGTTTTTACATACCCTAAAACGGTAAATCAGTGAATCAGTAAATCAAACCACAAATCCCTCCCTCCCCCACCCGTCCCAACCCTGATCTAATGAGGTATTGATCTATTGATCTATTGAGCTATTGATCTATTACTCAAGTCATATTTTCGAGTATCATTTTGGAATAAACATAGCGTAAGAAATATGTTCTTTTATACTAACCCTCGAATATATTCTGACATAACAAAGTTTTCCACATCAATAAAAGCAAATAACATAACCTGAATGTAGATCTAACTTTAATACATCAAAACCTAAATCGCTTAAAACACGAATAAACAGTCACCATTAACACAATACCATACTTAACAATAGGAAAGTAACTGACGCAGCTTACAGACCGTTCCCTATTCACACTTTTTTTTCAAACATAGCTCTAACATATCACTGTAATTTAACATTAACACTAGTAACATTTTAACAAAAATTTATCATAACCTAACCTAATTATCATACTGACACGAATATATGTTAACGTGAAGAGTTTTCATATCATAAAGCTAACATATAACTGAAACTAAGAATACTATAATGTACATCAAGTCAAACCTACTCATCTTAAAACAAATAAACAGTTAAATTAATCAAAGTTTCATACTTTAACACAGTAAAGTAACTGTAACATTGCAAATACGAACGTATCCTATTCACCATTTTTTTCAATCTATCTTAACATATTAACGTTATTTTTACATTAACAATAGTACATTTAACAATAAGTTATCCTAATTATCATAGGGATCAACAATATATGCTAACGTACAAAGTTTTCAACACAATAAGCTAATATTCATTATCATGTTTAGGTCTAAATTTCGAATAGCGTTCTGAAAACTTGTAATAAACATGAAAGTAACCCTAAGGATAAGCCTACAACATTTTCGGTTAAGACTTACCCTTTAGGCTTACTGTTAGGCTTATCATTAGGTTAAAATTAGTAAGCATTTCTCTGATCTGTGTTTCATATAGCGTCAAACTGGTAAGTATGATAGTTAGGTTCTTTGTAAGGGTGTAAGGGAAGTTGGTTACGTTTTGTGATGCCGTGGTAGTTACTTCTGATATTAATCAGTGTACTTTGATAATGTTTGACTGTTTATTCGTGAACGTAAGGTAAGTTATGGCTTCTTAGTTTTAGGTGATATTATGTACCTTTATCAGCTTTGTTAAACTTTGTTATGATATTAATTAATAATAATAATAATAAATAATAATAATAATAATAATAATAATAATCAATATAAATATATAATAATAATATAAATAAAATAATAATAATGTTTTGGCGGTTTATGTTACGTGGGAACTTTGTTAATGTTGACGGTTTATTCGCGCGTAAGGTATGTTAGCTTTGTCGTTGTTACATTAATTCTTAGTTCATGTTATGGTATGATAGCATTATTGATGTGAAAACGTTTGTTAGGAGCAAATAGTTCGTGGGTCAGTATATAAAAACTTCATTTTTATGTTATGTTTATCCAAATGATACTCGAAATATGTTTGAATCAATAGATCAATGATCAATAGATCATAGAAGGGTTGTGGGGAGGACAGGGTTGACGGCTTTTGCTTTACTCGATTTACTGATTTAAATGCTTTTAGGACCACTAAATTTATTACACTTTACTATCGGATATTTTTATTGCAAAGACTTATTTTTATGTATGTTTGGATAAAA
This sequence comes from Trachelipus rathkii, assembly GCA_015478945.1. NCBI lineage: Eukaryota > Metazoa > Arthropoda > Malacostraca > Isopoda > Trachelipodidae > Trachelipus > Trachelipus rathkii. Next base: position 5,471 of record JABUQX010028864.1, read on the forward strand.
ACTTTGTTATTTTTGTTTTGTTATGTCTAAGTTTGTTTCATTTATCTGTGTTGCTTGATTGTTTTGTCGAGCTAGATATAACTTACTTTTCGATTGATATGGCTCGTTCGTACGTCGTATTCTTGTTTACTATCTGATTGGTTGAAAGAAAAATCTCATTACATTTGGGGACTGTTTATACCAGCTCGAGTTTCATCAGTAGGAGATTACTCGCTGTGTTGATACGATGACGTCCTCACCCCTCTCTACTCGATTGTTGGTGATATCTCTTTACGAGGACCTTCGTTTTTCCGACGAATGTGTCATTTTATATTTAATACGTAAAAACAAAGTGGAGTCAGAATACATTATTGTATTCCAGCCGGAGGTGTAAATTACTAGACCCTTATTTCATTTTGTTGAAGAATTCGTCCAAGATTATTGATTTATCACAGGAGCCTGGGTAAAGGTAAGTGTGTGTCATCTGATACATCGACTCGTTGTAAAATATCTAGCGGTGGAGACAGTTTGAGAGGTTCTAATAGAATAGATGCTGTTTGTCTCGTTCGCGTGACCAATGATAAAAAAGCCTTGGATGTACCACTATTGGAAACCCATCGTAGTGTCCCCTTCTTGCTTACATGTTTTAGGTTCTACAGTTCGAACATGCGAAATATTTAGCAGCTTTGATTGAAAAATGAAAGCGAAATTAACATTACACTTCTTGACGACCGTGATATAGCTTGAGGACTTAACATATAGCTCATGGGGTAATCTACCGATCATTTACCCTGAAATTGTGGTTTTCCTTATAATAGAGATACTACAGAGTGTGTTAATCAACTGCAAATGGATAAGTATTACTTCTCTCTGGCTTGCAGAGGAGTGCGTTTTTTGAATTAAACCGCGCCACTAAAGAAATGATACCCTATTTAAAAATAATAGAACATCTTTAAAGGGGTTGATCTCTGGGAGAGATCATATAGAATTGTTTTCTATGATTAGGAAATAAATTAAAAGATGAATTAATATTTTTAAAATAAACTTATATGTTTTTTATGTATTTATAAAACACTCCTGAACATGAAAATATGTTATAAAAATGAAACTTGTTTTACTTCCCCTATGTTCGCTTTATTGGTTAAGTTGTTAATGATTGCTGTTTATTCGTCGAGGTGATGCTATGTAAGTTTTATTAATGTGAATACCTTATGTTACGTTAGCAAATGATTCGATTGGTTGTATTAAATGACTTTATTTATGATATGTTTATTGCCGAAAATGATACCGAAATGTAACTGATTCAATACTCAATAGATAATAGATTGGAAAGGGTGGGGAGGGGTGGGCTGGTAGATTGACTTTACTGATTTAACTGTCTTTACTGGCTTTAGATCGTAACTTTACACTTTACTAATGATATTTTATTCAATGAACTTATTTTATGTTATGTTTGATAGAATACTTTGTATTTGCAATTATTACGTCTGACAATCTTGTGTTTAATAACAAATAAATTTTTTGTTTGAAATATTTTATGATAATGTAAAAAACTTTGTTACGTGAGCATATATTGAGTTGGTCTTATGATAAATTTCTTGTTTAAATATTTATTACAAATTAATGTAGAATTAACATTGAAATTCATATGAGACATGCTTGACAAAAGTCTCGTACCTGTTCGTTCTGTATTCATGTTTAGTTACTTTACTGTTGTTTAGCGTGGAACTTTTGTTAATGTTAGTAGTTTTACATAGAGTAAAATGTGTTAGGATTGCTCGTTGTACATTATATTTCTTAGTTCAGTGGTGCTATGTTAGCTTTATTAATGTGAAACCTTTGTACGTTAGCATATACCGTTGGGTTAGTAATATAAAGACTTATTTTCTATGCTATGTTTATCCAAATAGTAGCTCGAAAATATGACCTGAATCAATGATCAATAGATATGGACTGAGGGGGGGGCATGGGAATGACTGGTTTGATTTAATCTGATTTAGGGTATGTAAAACTGACAATTTAGTAAAATATATGACCTGAATCAATAAGATAATGATCATGGTTGGCCAGAAGTGTAGGTTGGGTGGGTTGATTACTGATTTACATATTTAGGGTATGTAAAACTTAACAATTTTAGTAAAAAAATTGACTTATCAATAGCTTAATGATCAATAGATCAATAGATCACGGATGGAACCAGGAAATGGAGGGTGGTTGATTTACTGATTTACCTGATCTACTGATTTACTGCTTTTGAGGGTATGTAAAAACACCAATTTTTTACGTTATTAAAAAATAAAAGAGAATAAATAAATTTTAGTAAAAACAAGAAAGTTTTAAAACGAAATAAGGATATAAGAAATTAAAAGTATTTATTATGTAAAAAAAAAGAAGTTTTATAAGCTTTCAAAATTAAATTTAAAGTTTAAAAACAAAAAACAAAATAACAAAAAAGTTTTAAGAAAATAAAATTAAACAAATAAAGTTTTTAGAGTTGTTATAGAAACAAACAGACGGATGTAAATAAAATATCTGTTTAATAATTGGTTATCGTGTAGCTGTCGCTGTGACATAATCACAAGGAATATACAAGCTGTATAGGAGCTTAATAGTTGTCGAGAAAACGAACCGAACCAAAAACTCATGCGGTCTTGGCGTAATGTTTCGAAAGTGGGAGGAGTTTGAAAATCTCGACATGTTCTGATCAACTCTAGTGAAGACAGGAGACGACATCAGCTCGTACACGTTCGGTTCTGTTGCACTTGTTAGTTTAATTAGTGTTGTTAAGTAATGGTATTAGCATTATGTTAGCCATTCATTCAATCATAAGGTATGTTAGGTTTTGTCATTGGTGCGATATTATAAGTTCAGGATATGATATATGTTAGCGTTCTATTGATTGAAGAATTTGTTACTTAGAATACTATTATGTCATGATACCCTATGATGAATGGAAGGTAACGTTATTGTTAAATGTTACTATGTTAATGTAAAAATAACGGTGATATGTTTAAAGATATGATTGAAAAAGTGTGAATAGGATCCGTTCTGTATGCAATGTTAGTTTACTTTACTGTTGTTAAGTATGAAACTTGTAATGTTACCTGCTTTCATTTGTGGTTCTAAGATGATGTAGGTTTGACTGATTACATTAATTTCTTGTTCAGGTTATATGATTAGGGATTTATTTGATGAGTGAAGACTTTGTCACGTTAAATATATTCGTTTGTCAGATCCATAGATATCTAGGTTAGGTTATGATAAATTTATTGTTAAATGTACTATGTTAATGTAAAATAAAAGTGATTGTGAGACTATGTTGTTTAAAAGACAAGTGTGAATAGGGAACGGTGTCTGTAAGGGCTGCGTCAGTTACTTTCGCCTATTGTTAAGTATTGGTATATGCGAGGTTGTGTATGGTGACTGTTTATTCGTAGTTTAAGGGTAAATGTTAGGTTTGACTGTTATACCTTAGATTCTTACATAGGTTAATGTTTGTTAGCTTTAATTGACTGTGAAACTTTGTTATGTCAGCATATACTCGAGGGTTTTAGTATAAAAGAACATATTTTTACGCTTAATGTTTATCCAAAAATGATACTGAAAATGTGACTTGAAGTAATAGGATCAATAGACAATAGATCCAATAGATCAATACTCATTAGATCAGGGGTTGGGCACGGGTGGGGAGGCGGGATTTTGTGGTTTGATTTAGCTTCGATTCACTGATTTAACCGTTTTAGGTATGTAAATAAACACAATTTTATTACCGTGTTCATAGACCTTGGAGAAAGTGTAAAAATTTTTACGTAAAACACAAAAAAGTTTTAAGAATATAAATTACACACATTAAATAAGTTTTTTTTAAAAAAACCAAAAAGTGTTTAAGGCCTAGATCGGATAAAGTGTACATCATATAAATCAATAAACAGAAAGTTTTTTAAACACAAAAAGTTTTAAAAAATATATTGAAATTAAAATAAATAAAAGTTTTTTTAAAAACAAAAAGTTTTAGCAGAAAAAGATAAACTTAAAAAGAATAAAAGTTTTTAAAAACAAAAACATTTTAAGCGAATAATTAAAATAAATAAACAATCACAGCATCGTAATACTGATTTGTTAAATGAATATTATACCTCATTCAGTTCGTGCGCTGTTTCGTTCCGTCTGCGTGTGTTTGAGTTTACTTTGAGCACTTTGGTAAGTATGAAACTTTGTTAAGGTTAACAGTTTATTCTTGCTGAAGCTGTGTTAGGTTTTTTTCGTTGTATGTTATATTCTTGCTTCAGACTATGATATGTTAGCTTTGTTAAACCAAAACTTTGTTACGTTTGAATATATTCGTTGGTCTGTATGATAATTAGGTACGATATGGTAAATATAACCATGTTATGCGAAAATGTACTGATATGTTAGAGAGATTTGTTGGAAAAAACGTGTGAGTAAGGTACGTTCTGTAAGTGCGTGTTAGTTACTTCCTTGTTTGTTAAGAATGATTTGTTAAGTTGAACTGCCTTATTCATGCTATCAAGTATGTTAGGTCGCTGTTCTTGTACATTATTTCGTAGTTAAGTTGATGCTTGATCGTTTAGCTTTATTGCTGTGAATAACTTGTTCCGTTTAGCATATATTCCATTGATAGCTATGATACTTACATATAAGTGTTGTGATAAATTGTTTGTAAATTGTTACTATGTTAATATAGTAGAAATAATCTGGGTATGTGTTATAAAAAGATGTAAGACAGGTTTAGCGTTCTGGCGCCATGCTTAGTTATTTTTACTGATGTTAAGTACGGTACTTTGTTAAATCGTAGCTGTTTATTCGTGTTTAAGATGTGTGAGGTTTGTGAGTGTACGTAATATTCGTAGTTCAGGTGATGCTTTGTTTTTTTATTTGATGTGAAAACTTTGTTACGTTAGCATATATCATGCATTGATATTATAATAACAGCCCATGTTATATACAAATTTTGTTAAATATTGCTATGTTAATGTCAAAATAACAATGATATGTTAGGGTGGGTGGTTTGATTTCCTGATTTACAGGTTTAGGGTCTGTAAAAACACGAATTTCTCAACTTATAAATACGAAAAGCGTAAATTTTTGTGAAAACAACTGTTTGTTGTTAATTAAAACAAAATAAAAGAAGTTTTGTGTTATGATATACCAGAATATGACATAGAATCATTAGATTGCATAGATTGGGGAGAGCGTGAGGTGAGGGGGAGGCTGAGGAGGGCTGGGGAGGTTTAAAAAGACTCAGAAGCTCCAGAGGCTGTAGAGGGCTTCAGGAAGGTATTCAGAATCAGAATGACATGAATCATTAGATCATAGATGGGAGAGAGGCTGTGAGGTCGGGAGGCTGGAGGAGGCTGGGGAGCGCTTAAGAGGTCAAAGAGGCTCAGAGGCTGTAGAGCTCAGGAGGCTTAGCGGCTGTTTGATTTATATAAAACGTAAATTTTTTAAGTTACAAAGTACTTAAAAGGAAATAATTTTTTTTTTTTTTTTATTTTTTTTTTTTTTTTTTTTTTTTTTTTCTGCATCGAGGATACATTATAAAAAAGAAGGGTGTATACCCAGTTTCGTCGTTCTATGTCAATATTTCAGGTTTGGGGGTGGAGACCCCCTTTGGGCTGTGTACGGCTATTTAACTCAATATGATGTGGGTACCTAATATGAAGGGTGTATACCAAGTTTCTCGTTCTATGTTAATATTTCAGGTTTTGGGGGCTGGAGACGCCCCCTTTGGGGTGTACGGGCTTTTACTCCATATATTGATGGATTACATTATATGAAGAGCTGTAGATGGAAGTTTGAGCCTGTTTATCGTTCATATCTCGGTTAGGGGGCTATAGCCCACCCCGCTATGGGGTGCATGGCACGTAACCTCGGCTCTACGACGAGGTTACCGTCAACTCCTATGGGGGTGTCAACGTTCGTGAGAGCAGATACATGTAGCAAATCTAAATCCGTTACTAAGTGAGTGTGGTGCGGTAGCGACGGTGCGTGAGGTGCGATGCGGTGTGGTGCGGTGCGGTGCGGGGCCATATACGGGAATAAAGAATAATATATTTTTAATTTTTTTATTTTTTTTTTTTTATTTATTTTTTTTTTTTAATTTTTTTTTTTTTTTTTTTTTTTTTTTTTTTTTTTTTTTTTTTTTTTTTTTTTTTAAATTTAATTTATTTTATTTATTTCTTAATTTAATTTACTTATTTTTGTTATTTATTTATTATTTTTATTTATTAATTTATTTATGTAATTAAATTCATTAAATTAATGTTATTTATCATTTAATAATTTATTTATTTATTTAATTTATTTTTTCTTTATTCCATATATTTTTATTTATTATTTTTTTTTTTTATTATTCGTTCTATTGTACCATAGCGGGTAAAATAGTAACGAGACCTTTCGCGGTCAAAATGACCGTTACTTCCGGTTTCAGCGTTAGGCTTATCTGCCATCCAATATTCGTGCTCAACTACTATATATATATATATATATATTCTAATGTATATAGCTTTCTATCTGATTTCCCCGGCATAACAGCGCTTCGCGATATCTATGCCATTTATATATATTATAAGTATATATATAATATATATATATTAGATATATAATACTATATATATATATAGTATATATATATATATACGATATATATTATATATTGTTATATATAATATATATATATATATATATCTTTATATATATTAATATAATAATATATTCGTTTTTTGCTGTCGTTGTCTGCAGCGTTCTAGCCACCTAGGGCAGCCCTAGGGTGGCATGAATGGTTAAGAGGGCCCTATATATATATATAATTATATATATTATATATATATTATATTATAATATTATATAATATATATACTTATATATATATAGTAATAAATTATATATATATATATATATATATATATAAGTAAATATTATATATATAGGATAATTTGGTTAAAACCACAACTATAATCGATCCATATCTCAAAACTACAATAGCTAGCCAGGGGGAAACAGAAAATAACATTGTTGGAATCCTGGCAAATTTTATTGCGGAACTGTAAAAAAAAAGACAAACAAAAAAATATCCTCAAAATACAATAGCTACAGGCAAGGAATCACATTTTTGGAATCTTGTAAAATTTTGTTAGGAAATGTAAAAAACACAAAAAAAAAAATAAATCAAAAAAAATATTGCCATATTTTTTTTTTTTTAGGAGCAGGGGACATAGTATATATAAATATATTTGTAAAGGTATTTACACGGCAATGTAGGGGGCTCGAGGCCTGAGGGGGAAAAACCACAGGGGAAGGAACGTTTGTTTTTCATACACCCCGCTACGCGCGCATGCGGGATGAGAGGAAATGCGCAAGCGACATGGGCCAAATACCAAAGAGCCGGGGGTTTCGGAGACCCTCCCCGGGGGAGGGAAATTAGTCCTACCTCGTGTTCGCCCGAAGGCTGAGAGACCCCGATACCTCCTGCATCGGGTGCGGTATAACCCTATGGGGTATTCTTTAGTCAAAAAAAAAAAGCAAATTTAATAGAAAGTCTATTTATTTTAAAAAGTACACCAATAAAAGGTCTCTAAATATAGGCTCTCTAATCATATTGATTACTATAATTATTACAATAATTTTTTTATTTTTTGTATTTTTTTTTTACATTTTCTATCTAAAATTTTACCAGGATTCCAAAAATATATTCTTTTTCCCTTGTAGCTATTGTAGTTTTTGATATATTATATATATATTGAACTTATCCCTTTAAATAGGTAGTTAAACCGATATATATCGAACGAACCATGTAATCGATTTTTTTTCGATTATTTCAAGGCAATAGTGCGTTTAGGGTTGCCATAAGTTTTTTTTTTTTTAACGAAGTAAGGAATACCCAAGATTTAAATCGCAGATAGAAAGTGAGTCAGGGTCCTCTCCGGCTCAAAGCGGGGGACGACGGGGGTGACTTTCGTCCCTCCTCTGTCCCTCGTCGGCTCGAGCCCTAAAAAAGAAATAAAAAGAGCAAAATTAAAAAAAATTAACATATAAAGAATTAACATGATAAATAAAAAGCCGACGTTGTTTAAACTTCGGCTCTTTCTACTTGGAGTTTATAGCTAAACACGGTCACACTAGCAGGGATGCACCGCAGAGTTGTGCGATCTTCGAATTCGCGCATTTTATAGCAACTTCCTTTTATAGAGATAAAGGTGCCTATATATATACTATGTATATCGTATTATATATATATATATATATATATATAATATATAATATGATCTATATATATATATATATATATTATATATATATTATATATATAATACTATTATATATTTTCCGCACTAAATTTGGACCAGCATTCCAGCAATGTATTCCCTTATTTCCCTGTAGCTATTAGTAGGTTTGCAGATAATGAGTTTGTGCTTAACCAAATTTCACCAATAACTATTGTATATTATAATAATATATTACTATACTATCTATATATATATATCTATATATATATATATATATATATATTATGATATATATTATATATATATATATATATATAATATTATATTATATTATATATATATATATATTATATATTATATTTATATATATATTAATTTTTTCATGTTCACTTGATCGTACAGAAATTTTGGTTGCCCACAAATTGCCGCCCCAAATTTTCGGTGCAGCCCCCTCAGGCCCCCCATGCGTAAGCCCTTGGAATATATATATCATTATCTACATATTATATATTATCTATAATTACTTTTACTAATCTCTAATTCTTATCTTTATAGGTTTATATATTGTAGGTCCCTTATCTTACATTAATATATATATATATCGTATAATCTCTATTAATATATATTATATAATATCTATATGTATATATAATATCAATGTCATTAATAATATATGATTATTACTATATACCTTCCTAACTAATATATACATTCTCATTAATATATATAACGTTCATTAAATACTCTATACTATAATCTGTTAGATTTAATAAAAAAGTGATACAGAAAGCTTGGTAAACTTTATATATAATTATGTATTATTTATCTATTACTACCATTATAACTCTCTGTTGTATAACCTAAGTACAATTTCAAGTATATAGTTCAACTAATATTTCGCAAAACATCCTTCTCATTCTCTCCTCCTTCATTAACTCATTACTTTACCACAACCTTTTATTTAAGAGCATCATATCTCTCTCTCTAGTCTTATTCACTCAAGTTCAGTGCTATCTTATAACGATACAATATAAATCCTAGTATAGTGTATATGAAGGAATCACATATTCACACCACATCATCGTCCAGCTAACATTTTCAACCTATCTTACTCTTCTCTATCCTTTGTTTCAGTCATACTACGCCGAGCAATATCGGAAATTTGCCCCTTTCTGATAATTTAATATTTCCATACAAATAGAATCATTGCTTTGTTATTACTTATAACTGAATTTATTATCTCTGACATTCATGTCAACCTCATTAACCACGAATTCTATATTATGAACATTTTCATTCTAGCTCGAAAGATGATAAGCCCGCTTACGCGATCATGTCAAAGGATCGGCGAAGTTACGGATTTGCGGCTTTACGGCATCCAGGCATTTTAGTCATTTCTCTTTTTGAGAGAGAAAACCATACTTTAATAGAATGGTTATAATGGGCACAAACACCCCTCCCGGACCACACCATAATCCAACAATCAGCCACCACCACCAGGTACAAACCAAACCTTCGAGCCAGAGAGCTTCCCCTTTACTAGTTACAGCGCCTTAATAACACCCAGCTGCGCTCATTTACATGCTCCTTTTGCCAATGACCCCTCACTCATTGCCTCTTGCCTCCTCGAGGAGTATGCCTCCCACGTACTTGACACAATACTCACTTTGCTTTCTCTTTTCTGCCCCATCTACTATTCAGGAAGCCGATAGCTGAGCGAGCGGGCTCATTAGGGTTGGTTTCTCGGTATATGTAGTTGTTGGCTGCCCTATCGGGGTCGTCTTTTTTCAAATGTATTTGCATGCGCGGTTTTTCGCTTGCCTTTTAGCTTCATCTCATTCTTCTTTACTTTCATTTCTGCTGAATTGCTCTTAAATTCTTTAGTCGGTCATAAAGCTTCTCTAATTCTTAACTACATGTTCAGAACTATATCTACTATCTATTTTAGGGTTTCATTAAAGTCTAATTTGAGATACTAATGCAAACATACCGTCATAGATTATTTATTATTATATTTATATAATTTTATTTATAAAATATTATAATAAATATATAGTAATATATATTATACGTTATGATATTTAATTGCCTACTTACAAACACCTTATATGATATATTATATATATATATATAATATCATTTATTAAGCTGTTATATATAAATATGTCATGCAAATTAACATACAAAACCTTGTACCGATACCATTTCTGTAAATTTTGCGGATAAAAAGAATTTGCTTTTATTTATTTTTCTATCAGTGTTTTTAGTGCTATGAGTTGTTGTTCCATGTGACAAAAGTATCAAGGAATGGTATGGTGCTGTTTGATACTTTTTTGAATACTTTTGAGTGATAAAAAAAAAAAAGCAAAATAAAAATTTTTTTTTTTGGGGTCTAAAAATGTATCGGAATAAAGTTAAGGTGATGCCCCCATCATGTTAATATATAATATTATACTATAATATTATATTTATTATTATATATATATAATAATATATTATATATATACCGATATATTATATAATACTATTATGTATAATATATACTAATAGTATATAAATATAATATATTATCAAATATTATATTATATGAAAACTTGAAATTTAAATGATAGTAGATACAGACAATATTGTGTAACTAATTTAAGCATCTACCATTTGGGTTTGTTGTTATTCAAGACTTTTTGGTCCTTGAGGAATTCTATTAGTTTTTAAGATAGCTTATTTTTTGTACTTGTATTATCATTAGATTGGGTACTTATTGGGTTAAATTGAATAGGTGAAGTAAGGAGTAAGAAATAGAAGTAGAATTGGATAAGTTGAAAGGAAAGGATGTGACAATTTACTTACTAACCGTCTTTACGATTTTTGATTTAAATTTTGAGTGTTCACAAGCGACGACTTATGTAGGAACTGTTATGAATATTGAGTAAGTCGACGTTGTTGTATCAGACATTGTATATTGTTTATGTGATAATTAGATGTGAAAAATGATACATATGTAGACAATATTATAAATCGCTAAAACTATTAAGATAGAAAGATTACATATGGTATAAGAAAATATATAATAATTGGGTTTTAATTCTATGAATAGTAATACTAAAATGAGCAAAATAGAGCATATTATGTGGAAGTATAATATAGTTTTGTTATATCCTCCCTGAGAGTTGCAATGAAACCTCTTGAATTCAAGAATTAATTTTGTTTTACAATCAGAGTAAAATTCTGCGAAGGAATTCTTTGCACTTGACAGAAGCTGTCTAAAGTTTTCTTTGCTGAATTTGAGCTGATAAGTTGATTGTTGTAGGAGTCAATTGAGGTGAATTTTATTACTGTAAGTTGAAGGTTGTACTTACAATAGCAGTAAAATGTACTATTATTTGAATAATGATTTGAAGTTTGAGGGATCAATGTGACTGTATTGTTTCTTGTTTGACAATCTGAATTGTGAGAGATCATCTTGTAAGATCTAGTTTCTCATGGAGACAGAATGGGTACTATGATAAATCTTCAGATGGGTAGAGATGACATAACTAGAATAGTGACAGGTTTGGTCCATCCGCCTTTTTAACAACAAACCTCTGATCTATGTCATTCACCAACAAGATGTCCAGAAACTCTGCAAAATGCAGAAGGGTCTAGTTATTAGGTGTGAAATAGAACTATATCTCCTACATTAATTCTTGTTGGCCGCTCTGACTGATAGAGAATTTCTACTGTCTGGCGGAAATTTTAATGTAAGGAACTCATAAATATTCCCTGAAAAGTCTCAAAACTCCTCCTTGGACAGTTAGAGTTATGCTAAGTTTGTTGTGAGGAGGAAGTTGTTTTTCGATATGGGTGGAAAACGTCATGAAAGTATGGAGGTTTTTTGAATTGTAGCAAGGCTTCAAAGCAGGGATTGCTGGTGCTATTTTGATCGATTATCTTGATAGGGTTAAAGGTCTTGAATTGATTTTACATTGGTGATTTTGAAATATTTGTTACGAGTTTGAGAAGTACGGTTAGAGGTTGCTTTTACTCTATATGTGTTTTTATAGAGACATCCCCCGTACTGTTCGTAATCATTCTCTCCAATGACTGAGTGCCCAACCCAACTGGAATTAGATTGGAATCTTGTAATGTTTGTTGTGTTGATAGCATATGTTCGGGAGACTATTTGACAACGAGCCCGCTCACGCATCACTCGTTGTTTGAAAATTCTGGATTACTGAGTACAAATTGCGTATGCGCATATTATATATTTGTGAAACGTTGGAAAGAAAGTAAGAAGGATTCAGTGGACATATCTGGAGGGACATCAACATGAATAGCTGTGATTGTGGGTGAAAATTAAGCCCGAGGATAATTTTTTGAAGTTCCTTATATTTAATTTTACAAGAGATTCTTGTAAATCCCAAAGCAGTATGGTTCAAAGGGACGCCAAAATTAATTCTATGATAGAGGAAGATTAGTCATTTTTAGATATTTAAAGGGTATATTCCTGTTAAATTTTTTGCATATTATACAGTCTGACAAACATTCTTTACAGCCTGCCCGGCCTTGGTAATCCAAAAGCCATGAGCTCTGATGAAATTAATAGTGGTTTGAACACCCCTAAGTGGTTTGACATCTGATATGAAAATCTCTTATGATTAATTTAGTGAGATGATGATCCTTTTCTATATTTTTGTTATGCCATATCATTTATGAATGTTTAAATTTGCTCCTTTTTGGATGGATTAGGCATTTTCATCTATGAAATAAGTTAAAGTTGATTGACCAGCAGTGGGATTTCATCCTTTTTAGGAATGATTTTGGAGAAATAATATCTCTTAGAAAAACAATGCTGCTGCATTTCTTGCAACCAATGAGTTTTAAGGCATTTTTTTCCGCAGTTCGATCCTTTATCCTGCTATTTGAATTGATATTTTGAAGTTACTTTATAAAGCTCTTATTGCGACATGTGAGTAGTCTTAAATGGGTAACAAGATGAGTATATCCACGAGATTGTGTGAATTTGTAAAGTCTTTTCGTTCTTGGCATCAGATAAACATTTAAGTACCTAATAGGCCATTGATGAATTGATCTAGTAGGAATATCAAGAAGATACTTTTATGCCAATAAGGAATTTTGAAAGAAGTAGGGTTTGTACACTGGTAAATCAGATTTTGCTGGGTTTCAGCATATTGATGGTAAAGCATTAGGAAATGGGATACTTTGTACTCGAGCTCAATTGATTTTTTGTATTGTGATAAGTGCTTTGAGCCTATTTATTTACAAAAATATTTTTATTTTTGTCTTCAGATAGGAGCATGAAAGGTGGACACATTTTGGCTCTACAAAGTTATGTTTTTTGGAACTGATACACTTAAAAATTCTGATACTATTGATTTGATCCACTTGAAAATAAAAACAGATAAAACGTCTAAAGAGGACAAAGTCCGCTAGTTGTTGAGGGGCTGCTTGTGGAGCTTTTGTCAGATATATAAATGTAGAGACATAATTGGCAGAAAAATAAATTTGAGTTCACAGCGAGAGGAACTCGGCAATTATATAAATACGAAATAGGATTTGAAGGGGAAGTGAGAAAGCAACCTTGTCTAATGTTCCATTCAGTGTAATTTATTTAAATTCTGCACAATAGAGAAGACAGGAAACCTAAATCGGCAGGGACTTTTATCGCCAATTAGTACTAATTGCCATAATTTGCTAATTAATAGCGAGTCGCTCGTTAAAGTTTACAGTAAAGATAGATATTTTAAAGGGATGAAACCATTGGACAAAGTGATTACAATTCTTTTGGTTATTTGCTCAGCATTAATTGAATAATGCTGATCGTTTTAACTTATTTGTAAGAGGATTAAAAAAGATATCTAGACTTTTCTTTCTTCTTGGCTGATGTTGAATTCCTATTTAACTCTTTCTTCCATAAGCTTCAGTTGAAATCTTATGATAGTCCAATTCTAAGAATGGAGAACACACATCTCCATCCTTTGTAGTGTCATTATGATAAGTATGCTTTTAAATGTGTAGATCATTGCCCTATATTAAATTATCTTACAAAAATTTTCAATGTAGTAATTGAGTATCTGCATCATCTCAATATGACTGAGATGATGCTTGATGTATATATTGATGATGAAAGGTGAGATTTGAAACCAAAACAATTGGTTGAGTATCGGATAAGCTTAACTGCCCCTTACTTTTCGCAAAAAAGCAAAAGACGATTGCGGTTTCGATTGATTTTAACTTAATTGAAGAAGCGCCTTTCTTAAATATCACGATATTCATCTAGACGAACTGATTTGATCTGCACCGAATAATGTCCTAATAAGGGAAGACATAGTATCTGGTCCAGGTATATGGATCTGCCTTCATTTAAGATTGGAAGAGTTAGTTTAAGAGAACGTTAAACACAGGCTGACTTTGTTGATACTTTGTTATTAACACTTTTGATAACAGAGTCTGTGGAGGACCAAATATATAATTTTTATACTCAGAGGGAGATAACTATGAAACTCTTCATATAATTAACCTATCGCTAATTGTTGCTGAAAGACATCATCATAAGCTTTAACTAAATCTTTTCTTTCTAAATTTTCATGACCTCTATTGTACTGCAAGAGCAATGTTATCGTTTTGAGGAACAAGGGAAGTTTTATTCAATCAAGGAAGATCGTGTATGATAATTTTCCGTCTTTGAATCTATACTTACTTGAATTTTTCTATTGTTCATCATCTTCAATTTTATTATAGCATACGTTTCTATACATTAGGAATCCTAATTTCAACATGTTTCTTAAGTCTTGCTATGCTCCTCTGTTGATAGGTTCACATGAGATGACTAAAGGGTTGAAATAAGAATGCAATCGGATATAGACAGCATTAACAGTATGGTAGAGTCTGCAATGATTTTGATTTGAAGATTGTGTGATTTTGATTGACATTGACGGTGGATTTGAAACTATTATTTGATGATGTATTATAAATTAAGTAATTATTTCAAATAGGAATAATAGAACCTGATCTGCTTAATTAAAAGCAATCACATCATATCATTAATTCAACTTCTAGTTGAGGGAAGATACTGCAATTAACTACAATGCATATTAGGGCATCAAATCAAAAATTGAGTTATAGACTCTTTTTACCAAGAATCAGCTAATTTGAAAGATTTTATTTCTAGAAAAAATCACAACTACACAAACCAAGCGACTGACTCTCAAACGCAAATTAATTCCGTAAGTTAACACCCTTGACACAACGACATATTATTAGGGAAAGCGGTGAAAAGACTCAGGCTACAATGACTCATCACAGATGAACACCTCGTATTTCAAACCAATGGCCGCGGTGTTACTGTCCCTATCCCCTCCAAACTCACGGTTCTCTTGATTGTATTGAGTCTTTGAGTGATTCTCTAAGATATATGAAAGTTTGTCAAGCAACTCTTGTTAGAATGGTAGGACTTGTGAGCCACAGTCGACTAGGCATCAATGTAAGCGATAACTTTTACATCTACCGAAGTTTATAGTAATGGGATGGTAACTCAATTATAACTTGTTCGTGCTTTGGGCTAAGAGCTAAGACATAAATTTGTAGAGGGTGGAACTTTTCCTTTGCTTACAAAGGGCTGTAATTTGACTTCTTTTATTGCAAACTTGGAAACTGATAAGAAAGTTGCCTCCTACAAGCAGGATAACTGAATTCTGGCAGTATTGTTTAGTGATTGAACAATTACTGGTCATAGACTATTTATTACAGTTGTTAAATTCTCTAGAATATATAGGTTTGATAAACATATGCAATTGATTCATCTTCACTATGACTGGGGATTGAACAAAGACTATCATATATTTGATAACCTAGATTTTAGAATGGATAGATTAATACCTTGGCATGGAAGCTTTCCATTTCCACTACTCTATTAGTATGAGTTTGGAAGTTTTGCAAAAGCGAGAGTTGGATAACAAGCGCCTAATTTTAGGAATTTAAGGACTCATTGTCTCTGATTTTCATTAATTTTTAAATTTAAAATTAGGCTATCAGAATTATTTTATATTTGTAAATTTTGAATTAAGTATTATGGGAAGGGCTTGATGAAATTTTTTTGCATCTTTATTATGATTTGACGTTTTAACAATATTTTTAATAAACTTCATTACTATTGCTGTCGAATATTTGATTTGAATCGGTGGTAATTTGGATTCACTTGCGAGTAATGATTCCTTTACTACGACATTAAGGCTAATTTGTTGTATGAAAGCTTGGTGACTCAAGGTAGACTATATCTCCTGGTAGCCTTCCTCAAGATATTTAGGGGTTCATAACTCTCAAGTTCCAAAATATATTATAATGTCCGATTAATAAGTTTAAGTAATGCTAGTCGCATTATATGTTGGGTCAAATACTTGGTTTTATAAGGGACAATATTTTGTTGTAATTATTTCATCATGATTGACATTTTCGTGCTAATAACTTCTTTTTATCATAGAATAAAGGCTTATATTTAAATTATTATCACAAATATTTTTAGTTCTGAATCAGAGAGTATGCATATCCCTTTAACTTATTTTTTAAGCAAGATATTTTTAATGAACACTTAAAATTTTCTGCATCTAAGAGATCTTAAATTTTGAAATGATTAGTTTATTAAGACAACTTATAGTTCGAATTGCCTCAAAGAAACAATATCTATAGTTTTAAGAAAGAGTCACCTCATTGAGAAGATTATTGTTTGAGGTGAATTTGTGATCCCTTAAATTTTTAAAATTCACTCAATTTTGATTTAATCGAGCATTGGTACTGAATCTAACTACACAACTCCTTATTATGAAACTCAGGATAGGGAGTCAATTTCAATTATCGTTGTAAATTTTTAATAATATTTGTAATGTTTTGTGTGTTAATATCCTTTAACAAGGACTCTATTAGTACTATACTAATAACCTTTACATAAATGCATTTATCTTTATTATTATTGGTAGGCTTACTTCCTTATCGACTAAATAATACTACTTGTGCGTTGTAGGGAATGGCTTGAACTATATGTGTTAGATTTTTTATACTCTATCAAGAAGGGTTGTATTTGGTGACATTTTCGCTGAAGGAGTTTGGTCTAAATGACCAAGGACAAATGTAACTTGAGAAAGAATGAAGATATATGGAAAAATAGCCTACATCACAGGCAAATTTATTTGATTTGAATTTTGAAAGAACACCAAACTTCACCAAAAAACTAAAATTTGAAGTTGAAAGTGATTAGGCTGAAATGCCATATCTTGTGAAATTGGAGTTGTTTTTTAGGAAAGAATTGAGAATATGTGGCCTATTGCCACCAAGTTCAAGTGTATATGATTTGAATTGATTTGAATAATAGGTGTTAGAAGTACTACAAAAAAAAAAAATAAATAAAAAGAAAAAAAAAATAAAAAAAAAATAAAAAAAAATATTGAGTTTTGAATTTGACTAGCTAGATTTGAGATTGATTTTTTAGAAATAATTGTAATGGAAGGGTTAGTGCAATGATGCATTCTTATTACACTCTCAACCAAAATTCTTTGAATAAATACAACTACAGAACTCAAACGAACTTAGGACATAAAAACACAATAGGTACTATTCTCGATAGGCGTCAAGTTGCTTTACCAGTCTTAGTTATTTTTATGCTCAAAGTAAGACTTATTTAATATGATTTTTGACTGCTAATAATGCACAAATTATCGAAACTGCTGATAAGCTTCGGAGATTAGTTTTGATATAATTTGCAATATTGGTCAGCAGAGTTATGATGAACTTGCAATAACGCGCTTTCGTTGAGACCTAGAGTAATACACAATTTACAAAAAAGTCTTGATGTTATAAAAACTAAAAAATTAATATATTAAGTAAATTGTGTAACTACATAAGTCTTACCTTGATTTTGTTGGTTATTCAAAGACTTTTTGTGTGCTCCTGTGCGGAACGTTTATTAGTTTTTTAGAGTAAGTCGGCTTATGGCTATTAAGATGATAACTAATAACTTATTGGTTAGTTTGAATAGGTGATACAATATGAATGAGAAGTAGATTGATAAAGGTGAGAAGGGAAAATTAGAATATTTAGTTTACGAAACATAAATTAATTAGTTTATTTAGAATTTTGATTTTAAAGCAAGACTTATTAGGAGAGTTATTGAATTTGAAGTAAGTCCGCAGTTGGTGTAAGACATTGTAATTTTTAGTGAAATTAAGTGAAAAAGGATACACAGTGTAGACAAAAAATACATAGGTCGCTAAAGATCTAATAAAGAAATACATGTTCTGATAAAGAAAGATCTATGAACTTAATATAGTTTTTATATCTAAAAATAATATAAGATGAGCAAAGTAAAGAGGAATATATTGGAAGTATTATAAGTAGTTTTATAGATATAATATAGTATATATAATATATGTTATGATAATATATATTATATATATATTATTATTATATAATTATATTATTATATTATATATATATAAACAATAAAATATAAAATATATTATATATATATATTAGTACTAGTATATATATAATATATATATAGTATATATATATATATTATATAATATATATATATATATTGTATATTATATTATATATATATATATATATGATAATATATATAATAAGTATATATATATATATAATATATAATATATATATATATATATATATAGTTATATATATATATATATGTATAATATATATATATATATATATATATATTATTTTATATATCCTTGCTCCATCGTAAAAACACTAGCTACGCGCACTGATATTATATATATTAAGTTTATATATTAATATTATATATATATATTATATTATATATATAATATATATATTATATATATATATATATATTATATACTATAATTATATATATATATATATATATAGTAATTTAGTAAGCATGTAATGATACTGAATAACACTGCAGACATTATTACGTTATATTTATAAGCATATAGGAGAAATATAAAAAAGAATAATATATAATTATATAATATAATATATATATATAGTATATATAATATACAGATAGACAATATATATTAATATAATATATATTATATAGTTAGCATGTATTGATGTATTAATTGTCTCAAATTCTATTTTGATGATATGATTAATATGTATACTAAGACGTAATAATTTCGAATATTTGTAAATGTAATATGTGAATTTTTGGAAAGTTTTTAACTGGAAATTATTTCTTTTTATATTTTTTTATGGAAATTTTTATTTTTTACTAATCTCACTCTAACCATATTTCATTATTTATTGGAATAAGGGTCCCAGCATTTTCAAATGGCCCAGGGCCTCACAATGTTTAATCAGCTACTGGTTAGTCGAGTTAACCCGGTCGAGTATAGGAGCTCAAAAGTATTGTTTGGCATGTTGGGATTAATTCGTCGAGATCTGCGGAGCTGTTTAAAGATATTATTTTTTTGAAGTGTAAACGGTTTTTTGTTGATGTCGGAATGTTTTTCTCTCTCGGTTAGCTTTGTGGACCAGCTCTTTGTTAACCAAGGGTTGCCCGGAGAAGAATTCTACCGTGCGGAAGAGTCGTGGAATGCCATAATCACGCTGCTGTTAATGATAACTTGTTGGGTGGAGTTAAAGCATTAATCAATAGTTCGGAAACAGTTATTGAAGGATATAAAGTGGGGCTAGCTGTGGCCTAATGAAAGGAGCCCATTCCGGTCGGTATAAAGACAAGCTGGAATTGAGTTTTTTAGCATTGGTCCTCGGTCAAGTCAAGTCATTTAAGTGCTATCGGTAATGGTCATTGCTGGTATATAAATCGAGGAGAGGGATCAAGGTAAAGGATTCCATTAAGAATTGAGAGAGAAGGATAAGAATCGATAAGTTAAAGAGAGTGGTATCTAACTTTTTATGGTATCGGGAACACTGTGGCTAAGCACCCAGGGAAAAGAGGTAGAAGATTACAAGGTTTTGTAGACTGAGTACGAGGTTCAGAATTGCCCCCATAATGTGGCGTGCGATAGGTTTGACATGTCCCAAATAATAACAACTTGAGGTAGGTGAGTAGCTTAAAACGTGCCAGCTGAATGTCGACTTGGTAAACTACTACTCGGAGCCAGTAACGAGCAGACGTAAGGTCCGTGGATGCAGATGATTCGTGCTGTCACTGCATGAAATCTAGTTTGCAGAGGGACTGGAGATAGGGTATAAAGATTTATGAATATATTCCTACACCTTCCTCTATCCTTGTCATTATATATGAGGTAGTCGGTCGCGATTTATATTCCCATGTTTGGAATAGAAGTCGATGATGAATATCGAAGGTTCTTGAAACAAATGCACTTTGGTGTACATATTTTAATTAGTTGACAAGTTTTTCATAATTATAGTAGTAGCTATGGACAATTTCACTGAAAGGATGGTGGCCATTAGGTTGTTATAAGTAATTTTATGACGGTAGTTTTTGAGACAATTGTGCCTGTCTGTGGTTAATAGGTGAAGTGTTTGAAGTGGATTCTAGATTGGGAGGAAGGCCGTAGACGTGGTTTCTCGATGATGAGGTAGAACAATCCTGGTGGTCAGAAAATAGTCATAAACAACAAAGATTTGGGTTGTAAGACCGGTATTTTTGGGGGGAGTTTCAGTGGTATTTGTGAGGATCTTTGCGTGAATGTGAAGTAGTAGAGTTTTCCAATACAGTCATTCTATTGTGTAAAGACTTAGTTCGGTGACTGGGTAAGTGCAACCAAAAGCTCATATTAGGGAATGAGCGATATCAAGCAGGGCCGCAGCCATGTGTGGAATGGCAAATGTTTTATGAAATCGAAGTATGTGACAGCCAGGAAGAGTGTACTTTATTTGTAAGCAGCTTGAGTGGCAATACTGGGATCCAATATGTGGATCGGTTAGGTTAGGTAAGTCTGACCCAGAGGCTTTGTCGTGAGCCATATTTGGCGATTTGGAAACTGATACACTTGGGTTTCCCATTTCGTGCCACAGCTAGTATTTATGAGGCTTGGTTAGCGCTTGCGTGTTGCAGGTTGGACGATTGTTCGGCCTTCATAGCTCTCTCAGAAGAGTCCTAGATAGCAGATTAAAAGAGATGAGTAAGAGAGAGGAGAGACGAGAGAGAGAGCGAGAGAGAGAGAGAAGAGAGAGAGATTAGAGAGAGAGAGAGAGAGAGAGAGAGAGAGAGAGAGAGACTAGTCATATCAGGCTCCATTTGGGAATATATCATTTGGAACAATAGGCATAGAATCCTTTAGGGATGCAGTGAGGTTAATGAAATTATGGAATAACTGCAGCTTATTGATTTGTGGGTTGTTTCAGGTAGCTACTTATGCGTTTGGGTAAAATCTGCTTGAAGTTCGCTTGTTCTCAGGATATACTTATGACGAGGTCTCTTGCTGAGTTGTTGCCTTTTTACATTTGAGGTCAGTGTGTTTTGCATTTAAGAAATTCGGGGTAATGGTTTTGGAATTTTAGCCGAATAATCTTTAGTGGTATGTAATCGTTTCGTTTGGTATTTAGGAACATCTTTTTAAGGAGATTTGCAACTGTGGGAGACATGTTAGGGGACATAAATGCAGACCTCTAAGGTGAGTCTGAACACAACGGGGGGGGGGGGGGGTTTTGATGAAAGTTGGTTTTGCAGGTAATGCTGTGCTCTCACGCTTGTATAGATGAACTCGACTTTCATCGTTAGTTTGATTGAAAATAGTATTCGGATGGGTTGTTTAGATGGCATTTGAACAGGAGTTGGATCAAGGACTGCTTTGGATTATTTGAGAGGTGGTAGTTGGTTGCAGTAACTACTTGCGTTCCTTTTAGAATTTAAGGGAAGAGTACTACTGGAATGGAGTTGTGTCGGTGGATTAACAACTGGAGAACAGGGGACAGCTGCAATAGTTATCATAAGATTGCCTTTGTTGTGGATATTTTGTTTTTGAGCTGGTGGATGGGCATCTCGCCTGTTCAATATTTGCATGGTACATAATTCAAAATCTCCTGTCAAACAGGTCAGAGACGGGCATTTTAAGGAAGAATTACTGTGGGGTTCTCCACAATTTTTGCAGTATGGTGTGTTTTTACAGGGAACGAGAAATTCTCCGCAAACTGGACATATTTCATACGGTAATCTACAGTATTTTCAGGGATGATCAAACCGTTTGGCCATATAAAACAGTGTCTGGGTCGGGATAACGTCCAAAAACGTAACCTTAAACCTGATTGTCACCTTTAGTGTGATAAGGGGTCTAAGTAGCAGTAAAAAGAGATTTGGGGTGGCCAACAAGAGTTCCGGAACGAGGGGGAAATCTTATAATGGTTTGAACGGAAATCTTTTCTGCTGGAATTTCTTACAACTGACGAGATATTTCTCGTCTTTTGTTCGTATAAAGAAAAATATGCTGTTGGATGCGATTTTATTTGCATCAGGAGTGAATATAGAAGAAAAAAACTGTTGCAAGAGAAAGAAAAGAAGAAAAAAAAGATATATGTAGATCAAAATGTGACTTGATTCCGGGTAATAGCTTGAACAAGTAGGGACCCATTTCTCATTAGTGACTGGGGGCCTTCAACTCCTAAAGCTTTTTCAAGTGCATCGCTAAGAAGAATGGTTCTTTGCTCAGTGAGAGTTTTGAAGGTAGTGGATCGCAATATGTAATATTTGAATGATGACATAGTGGCCATTCCCGAGGGTAGAGCATATGGATCACGAATGAAATATGAATTTGAGGGGGAACTTTGGTGGGATTGTCTAACCGTTTGGGCACCTGGCGTGTTAGGGGCATACCAGTCGACGAATCGCTGAGGTTATGCAAAGGATAACCAGGTATAACAATAAAACAAATAAAACATAAAAAGTAAATAACAGGACGGGCTGGAAAGGCGTATATATTTCATAAGGAAGGGTAATACTTCTCCCCACAACAGGTTACAGACCCCACCCGGTAGGGTAGACTGTGGATGCAGCGTCGTGAAGATCCTCTCGGAACTCTACAGCTGTTTACTTCCCGTGTACCACGTGGTGCCGCGAGTTATATCACCAAAAGTGAGAACAGCCTTCTTCAGTGGTTATCTAAGGCTCGGGTTCCCTACAATTGGTGGTCCTGTCAAAGGTGAGCTAAAGGGCCGGTTTTTTTTCCAGCACCCTCATCCACGAGGAAGAGGTGTGAGGTGAGGTGAAGACCCATGCGGGAAGAGGCACCGGATAGCCTCAAGGGCTATGACGGGAAAAAAGGGAGGACAACATATGTACAAGTACTTAAAGGGATTGATGGGTGGGAATTTAAAAAAAAAAATAGATAGAAACTGTGGTAAAGGTGATGGATTGAAAAGACAGAAAAAAAAGAGGGAAAGGATGAAGATGAAGATACGTATGTGACATAATTCTATTGCATGCTGAATGCACTACAAATGCACATACCTACTGTAGGGCGGAGGGAGCAGAAGCTTCTTATCATTATGCCATGCTCTAGGTTGTAATCAAGAGCATAACACCATAATAAGAATCTAATCTACCCCCTTGCGGTTATAATAAATTATATTAATATATATATATATAATTATAAGTATATATATATATATATATATATAATATATATATATATTATATATATTATATAATATATATATTATATATATATATATATATACTATATATATATATATATTATATAGTAACCTTGCGGGAGGACCCCAAAGACCTTCGTCGCAATTGAAAGGAAGGTGATATCCGTTCAATCTACCTCTCTGGGAAAGCCAAATTATAGAGAGTTCAATGATGAAGAAAGAAAAATATAAAACCAATATTAAGTTGCTGTAATATCTTTTATCTATTAGGAAGAATGAAACTGCTAAATACGGTTACATATCATTTATTACTCTCAGTTTAAGTCCAATATAAACTAAGTACCGAATAAAAAATATAAATCAATAAATTGCATAAAAAATATACACAACTAAATCTTAATTAAGTTCCTACATTTGCATACATAAAATTAAGAAATTAAGGGTTTACCACAATAAACACTTGAAAAACAGAAATGAATAAAAGAAATTAAACCATCAAGATTACGAATTCAGAAAAATACATGTAAATTTATAATAATAATATTTTCGAAATATTTCAGAACTGTCATAAAAATCAATGTTCATTTTTAACACTAATCTTCCATTGGTTTAAATGTTTTTTGTTTTCTGTTCTCCCCATATCTGTCTTTTCGAAGTGAAACCCTTAAATGGAAGTTTCTGATTAAAACTCTTATCACAGTAAGAACACTTAAATGGTTTTTCACCAGTGTGGGTTCGAAGGTGAACTATTAAAATACTTCTACGATTAAAACTTTTCTCGCAGTAAGAACAGTTAAATGGTTTTTCACCCGTGTGGGTTCGAAGGTGAATTATTAAATTACTTTTATTGTTAAAATTTTATCAACAGTTAAGAAAACTTAATGGCTTTTTACCCGTGTGGGTTCGAATGTGGATTTTTAAATAATCTTTAAGTTTAAAAAGTTTCTCACAGCAGGAACACTTAAATGGTTTATCACTCGTGTGGGTTCGAATGTGGGTTTCTAAATGATTTTTATTATTACAACTTTTATCACCAGTAAGAACACTTAAAGTGGTCTATTTTTTTTAGTTAAACAACCTCTTTTGAGGGTACTCTCGGTGCTACACCGTCCCCAAACCTTGGGTTAAGGCATAGCACCGCACACTCAACTCCCCAAGACTAGCCTTATTATTCCTAGGCTTCCTCTAATTGCTTCTATAGCTATCTCCTCGGTTCCAATTTTAGCAGGGATCTTTTGTAGATAGGTTACTAGAGAGGTTTTTACCGCTCCAAGGGACCCCACTACCACTGGCACCACCTCCACCTCCTCCATCTCCCACATCCTTCTGATGGCATATCGTAATCTTTGATATTTAATTTCTTTCTCCCTTCGTAGAGGGCCAAATTTTCATCGTATGGGACACCTACCTCTATTAGTTGACATGTTCTTGTTGTTTTAATTAACTAATACAATATCAGGTCTACTTACTTTGTACAAATATGTCGGTGGGTATGCCAAAATCGTTTCTAAAGATTTTATTTATTACAACTTTTATCACAGTAATGAACACTGAAATTGGCTTCACCAGTGTTGGGTTCGATATGTGGATTATTAAATTATGTTTACTTTTAAAAAGATTCTCACAGTAAGGCAACACTTTAAATGTTTTATTACTCGTGTGGGTTCGAATGTTGGGGATTTTAAAACTACTTTTCGGATTAAAACTTTTATCACAGTATGAACACTTAAACGTTTTTCTACTAGTGTGGTTCCGAAGTGAACTTTTAAAATTACTTTTTCAGAGTTATAAACTTTTCATCATACAGAAAATACACTTAAATGGTTTTTTCACCCGTGTGGGTTCCAATTGTGGGATTTAAAATCGCATTTCCGAACGTAAAACCTTTCTTCACGAAAGAACACTTGAAGGTTTTCCAAACTCCGGTGGGATCGAGTAATGGAATATTCTAAATGAAATTTTTACTAGTAAATAATTCTATTCCAGTAAAGTAACAATTTATTAGCTTTTCACGCCGTGTGGATTCGAATGTGATTCTTTAAACCATGTTTACTAACAAACTTATTGGCCACAATAAGAAACACGAAAATGCTTATTAATTATATTATTATTATTATTTATTATTATTATATTATTAATTATTATTATAATTATAATTATTATTATTATTAATTATTATTGTTGTGTATTATATTATTATTATTATTATTTATATTATTATTACTATATTATTATTATTATTATTATGTATTATTATTATTATTATTATTATATATTATTATTATTATTATTATTATTATTATTTTATTAAAATTTTTCAGAATCAAAAACGGAAATTCTTCCTTTCTCAGAAAGATTTTTGCAATCATTATGTGCGCCGTCATTTTAATATTTTTTACTTAAGCAAAGCTGAAGCAGGACCATTATACATTGTTGATGTTTTCGTATCAAAATTTCTGGACTCTAGTAGAAAGGTTAGCTCTGCTCATAATTAAGTTTTAGACGTGGGTAAAGGCGGTCTCTTCTTTCTCTTCTATACTTTAGCTGAAAATAAATAAAGAATACAAAGGCATAATTAAAATATATCTGCATAGTCATAAAAAGAAAAAAAGTAAACGAAAAGTGAAGGAGAAAAGTTTTTAGGTATATATATAAAAAAAGTGAATTTGTTAATCCTTCCACATTCTATTTAAATCAGCTTAGAATAAATTTTAAATTAACTTGATTGCACCGGAGATCCGGCTGTCCGGCAGAGGATATATTCAACCTTTTTTAACTAATTTCCTTTCTCCGGCCGGATGTAGTTGTGTACCTGCTTACATACTCTAATAATAAAATTTGAATTTTTTATTAACCGTTGCAGTATCCTAGGGCATGTAAGGTCTCCCATTGACATTCCGTCCTAAGTCGTTCGTCGCGGTTCATGATTCCTCACTCACCTCCAGAAATCACATGACACATATCATTATTACTTCTAGGCAACATCTTACAGACATCCCCTATCCCTTTATCCCTATGTGTGGGGGGAGTAAAGTAATTTGCCTTCACATAGTATGTCCCTCCGTGTGGTAAGAAGGCGACTTTAAGGGACGGCGGTTGTTGGGTGGCTTAGTCCCACTACCACTTATATTTTTTTCCCAGGATATTGCTAATGCATTGCCAAGGGGTCGTGTATCGCCGTAAGTCGGGCTTCGTATATTTCGGCGAAAATGAATTAATTCGTCATGTGTTGTACAGTGGAATTGTCAGAGGAAAAAGTTAGGAGGATAGAGGAAGATAGGGGCGATCGATGTATTTCGACCGATAAGGCGAAATTGATTGCTCGCTGTGAAACTGAAACAAAGATGAAGGAAATGGTGAAAAGTGGTGTGGTGTGGTGTGAATGTGTTTGTGCTGGTGTGGAAGGAATGAGAGGGGGAGAGAAGAGGAAGTTTCAAAATTCTCTGATAAGTGACTTGTGGTACACACAGAGTTTATGGATAGATATATACATATATATAAGTTTACCAACTTTGCTCAGTCACCTTTCTATTAACTTCAGATATTATATATATATTATATATAATATATATATATATATTATAATAATATATAAATATATATATATAGTATTAATATAATATATATATATATAATATTATAGATGAGTATTATATATTTATAGTATCAATGGCGGTAGCAGTGGGGGGGGGGCTAGAGGAGGCTGCGCCGCCCCCCCGAAATTTACGATGCAATTTTTCACAGAAAACAAACTACAAATAATATATAGTATATATATTATATATATATATATATATATATAATGTATATATATATAATATATATATATAAATATATTATAGTATATATATATATTAGTAATATAAATCGATCAAAATCATCCATAGTTCTTTCAACTTCAAAGAATGTACAAGATGCCTTACAATCTTCTTCAATTAACTTTACCAATGATATAGCAGAGTATGTCTGCACAAAACTTAACAATAACCAAAAAATTGAGGTTCGCGATTCCATTTGGAGGCCCACAAAAAATCATAAATTTTATCCTGAAGAAACCCTAAAATTCACCAGACATTTTCAGTCCGAGTGGTTGAAAAATTTCAGATGGCTAGCTTACTCTGAAAAAGAAAAAGGAGTGTATTGTGCTACATGTGTATTGTTTCTGAACATCGAAGAAGCTGGCAAAGGAAGTCATGAAAAGATTGAGACATTTGTAAGTAAGCCATATCGAAACTTAAAGAAAGCTTTGCAATCCTTCAGAAAACACGAAAAAACTTAATATCACCGTAGCTCAGTTACAGCCGAAGATAATATTGAAGCACTATTCAGATAAAATCGAAAGCATAAGACAAACAGCTGGACACTCAAAATAAGAAAAATGTGAAGGAAAATAGAGAAAAACTTGTACCAATAATTGAAACTATGCGTTTATGTGGCCAGCAAGGTCTTGCATTAAGAGGCTAAAGTGACTCTGGACGTATTGAATTATCAACTCCAGCTGAAAATGACGGAAATGTTAGAAGCCTTCTTAGGTTTCGAGCAAATGGAGCGGGACCAGGTTTTGAAAAGATACCACTTACTTCTATCTTTCAAAATTCAATGTATACGTGTCCGATGATACAGAATGAAACCATACAGGTCATCTAGTCCATCTTAATATCAAAATGGAAAATAGCATCAACGTTTAATAAAAACAATTTTTTTTCAGTATTAGCTGATTAAACACAACGAATATTTCCCAAACAGAACAGTTTTCACTTTGTGTAAGGTACTGCGATTGGTGGTGATGGAGGTGATACTCCTTTTACTTAAGAGAGGATTTTTTTTTATCAAATTTGTTTCCGGTTTATGATATTTCAGTAATAAGCTTTGACAAATGGTAATTTTGGTAGAAACTCGGCTATCTTGGTTTAAAACTGGAAAATTTAAGAGGCCAAGGATATGATGGAGCCGCTTCCATGAAAGGCGAAATCTCCGAGGGAGTGCAACTGTTATTCGGAATAAGTATCTTAAAGCTCTATACACAACACATTGTGTAGCCCATTGTTTAAATCACAATCGTCTCTCAGACTTTTTCTAAAATTCAGGTATTCGAAACGTCATGATTCTATCTCTATATAATATGGCACTTTTGTTTTCGAATCGAGTCTCGAAGCGACAAAAACTGTCTGGAAGATAAAATAAGAGTTTTCTAGTAAGTACCAAAAATAACAAGAGGATAAAAAATATGTACCAAGACTTAGAAACGGTGGAACGGCATGAAGCGGTTTTCCTTTGTAAAGAGACTCTTGAGCCAATACTTGCGTCATTTTGGAAAAAATAAAAGAATAGCCTGGTGAATTATCACAGAAAGCTACTTTTGTTAAATTCAATCAGTAATTTTGCAGTTTTTATATACATTATACGTTTTTAGGTAATTTCTGAATAACCTAGCATTTGTCAAAAAAGTTTACAGAAGTGTTTAATTTGGACATTGTCAGTGCAAATAAGCTTAGTGAAGACATATTTCAACTTCTTCTCGAAAATAAGGATAATCAAAATACCATCTACATGAGTTTAGAAACTCAGTAATTCACAAGCTAAAAAAGTATCGACAGCTTTAGGTATGTGAAATAAACAATTCCAAGAACTACGAAGTTCCAGAAACATCGTTGTAATGTGCCTACATCAATCCTCGAATCATATTACCGCACCTTAGTTTCAATTCCGTTTAATTTAATTTGATTCTGAATTTTCTT
>JABUQX010028864.1:37500-41338 GCA_015478945.1 Trachelipus rathkii
TTTGCTGAAATACAAGCAATTTAAATATTTTTATATTTTTGTCGGAAAGTTTGTACGTTTGCACACCACACAAAATGGTCGCGAAAATTATAACATTGGATTGAAATACTAGTAATATTTTTACTATGGGTGGAGTTAATCTTCCGTTTTTAATAATTAAATGTTTTTCTTCATAACTTCTCATACTATAATTCGTTGTTTTAAAAGATCTTCCAATAACAACTTCTGCGGTATCCATTTACTCCTAGGTTTTAACTTAATATATTAAATATAAAACCACTTTTCAGTGTACACAACAATAAATCCTAAAAAAAAAAATATTAAAAAAATTTAAAAAATTTCGGAAGTAAAGAAAAAAAAAAAAAAATGTAACTAAACGCATAGTACACCAAGCTTTCTGAGGAAAAAGCTAAAGGCTAGGTTATTAATTAAAATTAAAATTATAATGAAATTATAAAAGTCGCTCAAGAAAGTAGGAAAATCAACATTTTCCCCTTTTTTTCTTCACTATTCTTTTAATTATTTTTTTTTTCCTGCAATATATATTATCCAATATTGTCCAGACTGAAATTTAATTTGTTAGTTATAAATAATTGAGTAAGATCAATAATAATATGTAGTCCCACGAGTTTATTAGATAAACAAGGAAATGATAACTTTGTTACGTTTGGGCAGTTATTATCTTTTTCTCCACGCCTGGGGTAATTTTCCGTTTAAAAGTATTCACATCAAACTTTGTATATATATATTATTATTTTATTATTATATATATATTATAAGTAATATATATTATTATTATATATGATATATATATTATATATATATAATGATATAATATATATATATATTATATATAATATATATATAGTTATATATATATTATAATATATATGTATATTTAGGTTATATTATTATATATGTTACGACGGATGCGAATACATGTTCAAAATACGAAGTTGAAAATCTGGGATGATTCATGGGCTATTCGGAGAATCGACCCTTTTATTCGTCCTTGTCTAATAATTAGGAATTCACCCGGTAAAGCTGTCGTTGCGGGGGGCAGATATTTTTAAATATGCTATCTCAATGAGAAAGTTGTCGATGCCTAGTATTAGTTTAATGATTAGTGTTGAATATTAAAGAATGTTTAAATATGATAATTTAAGAAATTTTAACAACCTATATAATTGACGTAATTTTGGTTTCCCATGTTCTTTATTATTGTTGTAAGCATTTTTTTATATAATAAGAAATTAGCAAAATTCTATATTTCTTTGGTCATGCTCAGCATGACTTGCATGCCCCGAATGCACGCACTGAATATATATTATATAATATAGTATATAATATAATATATATATATATATTTAGTTATATATATATATATATATATTATATATATATATATAATATATATATATATATATATATAATATATATAATGATATAATATATAGGCCAGCGTTTAGATTGTCCGTCATATGTATCTTTAAAAACTATTAATGCTATAGTAAAAAGGAATACATTTTCTGGAATCAGCGTAAAACGTTAGCCCTGGAACGTAACATTATATGTGAAT
The DNA here is from genome assembly GCA_015478945.1 of Trachelipus rathkii. Lineage (NCBI taxonomy): Eukaryota > Metazoa > Arthropoda > Malacostraca > Isopoda > Trachelipodidae > Trachelipus > Trachelipus rathkii. The sequence continues at coordinate 39,080 of JABUQX010028864.1, forward strand.
AAATGATAATACATAACAATTTAATAAATGTTCGTTGTAAAATGATAAATCTAATCATAAAAATCTGCAATCTCTAGAAAACAGTTCATTTATATAGACGGGGTCCAGATAAATTTGTAACGGGGTTTGAATGAGCAAAATCTCTTTTCTCAGGCAGAAAATAAATTAATAATATATAATAATTATATATATATTAAAGTATATATAGTATGATTATATATATATATATATATAATATATATATAGATATATATATAATATATATATATATATATATAAGTATATACGCACACTAGGGGGCTCGGCCGACGGGGAACTAGAGGGGAATGTTTTCCATACCCCGTAGAAGGTGGAGGGGCGGAGGAACCCCCGCGACACCCAAATAATACAAAGAGCGGGGATTCCGGAGAACCCTCCCCGAGGGGGGGGGAAATAAAATATCTACCCCCGTAGTTCCCGCGGAAGGCCGGAGACGAGCCGACTTCCTCCACGAGGGGCGGTGAAATACCTTGGGTATTCTTTAGTTCTTAAAAACCCCCATTATTTAAAGGGCAACGTAAGGTTACGTTATTTAAAATAAGTTTAAAATGTACTCTACATTTAGTTAACTTTTTTTTAAAATCGCTTTTTTTATTTTTTAAAAGTTTTCCAGGAGAACTTCTTTACGGCTGATTCCAAAAATGATTCCGTTTTACTGTAGCATTAATAGATTTTAAGATACATATGACGGACAATCTAAACGCTGAACAGTATATATATATAATATATATATATATATATATATATAATTACTCTATATATATATATATATATATATATATATTAGATATATATATATTATATATATATATATATTATATATATATATATATATATATATATATAGTATTAATTATGATATTAGTATTGGACATGAATCCGCACCTAAATTGTACATCCGCATCCTCACTTAACGTCACATCCGCATCCGCATCCCTCTTTTGTGAAAATGAGGAGTGTTCTACATTTGATTAATGTGCATATAATAATTAAAATATTTTTGCCATCTTTTAACATTGGGAGTTTATGGGAATAATTGTAATTTGAATTTCGATTTTCTGTATATATATTATATATATTATTATATATAATATAATATATATAATATATATATAATATTATAATATATATATATATATGATATAATATATATATATATAATAGTATATATATATATATTAAATATATAATATATATTATATATATCCCCCGCAGGGGGGTATTGATTCTTATTATGGTTTATGCTGCTGATTGTGGGAAAAGACTTTGTTTACAATTCTGAGCGCTGCACTGTAATTAGGAACATGTGCTTAGGCGGAGCTTATCTGCATCCCTGCCGGCGCCAGCAGTAATATTGCATTTGGTTGTGCACATTTCGGTGCATTAGCATTTGCACATATGTATAATCCTTTTCAACCTTCACTTCTTCCTGCTCATCTTGTCAATAAATTTCCCTGTCTTTTTCAATCCACTCTTTCTTTATTCAACAGTTCCCATCTCTTTTTTGTTTTTTTTTTCCCCCCCATAAGTCCCTGTCTCATATATTTGTATTTTGTATTTGTGTATAGGTTTCCCCTCGCGCCTTTTCCATCGACATGCCCCTTTGGGCTCCCGTCTCCGGTGCCTCTCGTTGCTCGCAATGAGTTTTCAGTTCACACCCATTCATCTTCCCTCCCTCGTGGATGAGGGAAAAGTTGAAATAACCGGTCATTTACGTACTCGACCTCTGACCGGCTGGGCAATTGTAGGAACCTGACCTTGGCTACCAGTCACTTGATGTGAGTGCGTCCTGCACTTGGTGTATAATTCGAACCTTTGGTCGCGAAAGACTAATAGGGTGCCGGTGGTAAATCACGGGTGGCCCCAACGTAATTTTTGGGAGTGATCTTCCGAGGCAGCATCCACAGCCCACCCTACGTGGGTGGGGGTCCGGGGTTGTGTGGGTCTTCTGGACTGTGACTCCTGCTGTGGAGAGTAAGTTACCAGCCTACCCTTTAAAACATACGCAGGGGCTTTGCCAGCCCATTCCTGTATTTGCTTTTAATGCTCATCTGCTTTATTGCTAATTAAGAGTCTTCATTCAGTGTGAGCGATAGCTTTGTGGTTAAATTTTATATGGAAAAGTCCTTAAAAGAAAAAATCTTAAAAATAAAGGTGAGCTGACACACATACAGGAATAATTCCAGCCTGGCCCTCCCACCTCACGGGGTTCACCTGACT
>JABUQX010028865.1:0-2500 GCA_015478945.1 Trachelipus rathkii
ATGGCTCGTGTCTTACGTGATCGCTCAGATAGAATATGATAAATATGTCTATATTCAGAATTAATAAGAAAAAATTAAAGTATACTATTCTGCTTTAATATTCATATATACTATATAATACCACAGGCAACAACACTCTCATACAAACCAAAAGAATGAGGTAAATTGAAAACTCAGATGGTGGTGTAGAAATTTTTGGTAGATCTGAATTTAGTTGCATTCATATTTTATTTATTCTATTATACTATTTTTAAATTCTTTGGGCATTGATGGAAAGGTACGTTTACACATACAGAAGTGATTTTAAGTTATACATAATAATGGGTCTTTAAATTATACATACTAGTAAGCTTACACAGATACAATAAGATATGTTTATACATGTAAATTTAAATTTATTATTAATATATAATATAACCTATTTAAATTATGTTAATAACATCTATACTACACTCGTTATCTTATATATATTAATTTATCATATTGTTTTCTCGGGTACTCGCATTTAGGTGAGAACGAATCAGCATTCACATTTAACATGCTCAGGCGTCACGTTCATTTCTTCCTGGTTCGAATCCATCCGACTCCTCTCGTTTAATGTGTCTGTAAATTCACATAGTTCGTTGTAAAGGGTTTGATTACTACAGAACTAGTATAAATTTGTTTGTAATTAAGGGATGCAGAGGGAACCGGTTTCCCGTTTTGGCTCGGTAACTCCGCCGGAACCTCCGATTTCTTTGCGCCGAGTTCCGATTTCCGTGCCCAGCCGGAAATAGCTTCAATGGTTTTCCGACCTGAAATATAGTAACCCAATGCTGCTGTATTCAATAACATGCTCTTTAATTGTAATGTTTGATCTGGCTATGGATTTTTCATTAACACAGTTATGATTATGCATAAAAATGAATATGAAAAAACTTGATAGTATGTGATCAAAAAAACTATCACGATGAGATAAAATACGATGGATTATAACAGCTACACTATACTATCGTCGAAAACTTAAATATGAAACAAATATTTTCACACTCGAACCGTTAGCTTTAATCTCTAGAACGGGGGTGGGAATTTTTTTTATTTTTTTGAGATTTTTTATTTTTTTTTTACAATTAGTTTAGACTTGTGAATTAACTTTTTAATATAATATTTTATAGAATAATTAGTTAAGTATGAAATCTCCATAATTAATTACCTAATTAATATAAGTTTAGATAATATATATATTTTAGTATTTACAATTACATTATATTAAACATTATATTATTATATATACTACTAATATACTTCAAACTATATATATATCAATATATATATATATATATATAATATATATAATTATTATGATAATATAACACCACTATTATATATATAATATATCATATACGATATTTCGTATATATATATTTAAAACGGGTATATATCATATATTATAATATATATATATATCATATATACTATATTATTATTTATATATTATATATATATATATATATATATATATTAGTATATATTATAACTATATATATTATACTATATATTTATATATATATATATATATAACTCTGTATCATATATATATATATATATATTATATAATATAATAGTTTTTTTAATATACTGTTAATTTGTGAATTACCTAGCCTTTATTTATAAATATATTATATATATTAATTTTAATATATTATATTAAATTATTAAAATTTATATTAATATTATAATATATATACTATATCTTATTATATTTAATAATATAAGTATTAGTACAGCGTCTGTATAATGAATAGTACTAAAATATACATTTTGATTCTAAATAAAAAGTAAAATAGCGTCTGAATCCTTGCCAGTAAATAATTAATTATAGAGGAAAAATACAGGAAGAAATTACTTAAGCGGTATGTAATATAGAACATTTTAATTTATCCTTGTTTTGATTTAGTTCGTTCGAGAATAAAATAGCTTTATAGGTATATTATTCTATTTTCCAGTTTAAAGAACGCTGGCTCGATCCCTCGAGGAGACACTAGGAAGAGACTTTCAAGAAAGTTCCACTCTTCTAATAGGGAGGCGAGCAGAGGTGATTTGTTTAAAGCAATACACTATGCGTTATAACATAAAAATCATCGTGTAGATTTTATTATTTATAAGAAAATAACTTTACAATGGTATATAAACTATATCGAAAGTGAAAAAAACAATACACATCATCACAGCAAACAACGTTTGATTCCGTGGTTCTCATCGACCACATGAGAGAATGGTTGAGGTGAGTGTGTAGTAGTCTAGATCACTCCCCTTCTGTCCCGCGGTGTGAGTGAGGCACTTATGAATTCAATAATAGGATTTTTAAAAATGAGTGATTTTAAATAGAGAGTAAACGAATACATGCAAAAAAAATAAAAAAAAACATTATAATTTTCGCTGTTTTTTCTCTGTTACATGATGTAGCTTTTAAACACTCTGCCAATATATTATAACTCACAACCTAGAATTATATATATAT